>JAWPHD010007309.1:0-130823 GCA_037043455.1 Cyrtodaria siliqua
CCTGCTAAGTGCAGTTATTTTTCTATCAGTGACGGATATCTAAAATATGACTAAAATCACCGAGACTTCCTGTAAATGTATAGCATGCAGCAGAAAACGCAAATCAAGATGCTTTTAAAGTACACGCTTCGATGTTTACCTCTAAGTGTGTACTGCAGGCGTTTCGTGACACTGTGTCATTATCTAGAACGCAGAACTTCGAATGGGGACAAATGAGAAAGAACTACCAACATGTTATACTACTACTGGTGATAGGAATGGAAAAAAGACGCACTGTCCATTAGTTTACACATACATTACGATCAACGAATAAGTCACGGCCGCTGATAATAGTATACCCATATTCAAATAAGTGTTAACAATTTGTCACCAAGCATTTACGACTAAGAGCTTGCCGGTCCTTTGGGGCAATATGTTTAATTCACTGGGTCAAGTATCTATATTTAGTACACACAAGGTAAAGTTCCCACGCCTTAAAGTCACGTGGTTTTGTTTACTTATTGCGATCTGACAGCAACCAACCGTATATATAAAACGTGTAACATGTATCATTTAGGGCTTTCGTCATTTTTAACGTTATTTCATATACTGTTGGCAAGGAATATGATGTATTAAAACATTTATCAAAAAAAATAAAAAAATAAATAAAAAAAATGAAATATACATGTACATTAGTCAATTAACCAGAATGTTTAAACAAGGGTGATATGGGTGGAGGTATATACATATAAGTTACTATCAATACTGTATGGGGGAATTGACCAGAGAAGGAGGAAGCAACATATATGGGTCTGTTTAACAAACAAAAATCGATTATAATCACTGGTTGTAGAGTTCAAGAACAATTATGTCACTATATTGGCCCATAGCGTTGATGTGCTTTGTATCGGCTTAGCGAACGTTAATTTATGTAACTTAACACGTCTTCCATTTCTTGCTGTTTTCATAAAATCGTCAAGTTATGATGCTGAAGCAGTGGTTGGATATCAGATGCAAATACAATTGGTCATGGATGAACTTCCTTTTTTGTTCTCAATTATTCTTTATTAGGAGCTAGATGTTCCATACTTGGGCATTGAGTTCTTTATTAGGTACTACGTGTTCCTTATTGTGGAATTGAGTTCTTTATTTGGTGTTAGGTGTTCCTTATTTGGACAATGCGTTACTTATTAGGTGCTAGATGTTCAGTACTTGAGTATTTAGTTCTTTATTAGGAGATAGAAATTCTATACGTGGGCACTGGGTTCTTTGTTAGGTGCTAAATGTTCCTTAAGTGGGAACTGAGATTTTTATTAGGAGCTTGATGTTCCTTACTTGGGCATTGCGTTTTTTATTAGGAGCTAGATGTTCCTTACTTGGGCGATGACTTCTTTATTAGGTGCTAGATGTTCCGTACTTGCGCAATTTCTTTTGTTAGAAGGTCAAAGGTAAGGGTTATATTGACCTGACACCTAGGAAATGCTGTTAAAATAAAAGCTTTAGGAAACGGGCTTATAATGCCCCGTTAGGCGGCGCTCTTGTTAGGTGATATAATGTTCCTTACCTGGCATTGATATCAATATTAGGTGCTAGATTTTCTGTATTTGGAGACTGAGTTCTTTATTAGGAGCTAGGTGTTCCTTTCTTGAGCATTGAGTTCTTTGTTAGGTACTACATGCTCTGTAGTCGGACATTGAGTTCTTTGTTAGGTGATAGATGTTCATTTTTTGGGCACGGGTTCTTTATTATGTGCTAGATGTTCCTTTCTTGGGCATTTAGTGCTCTGTTAGGTGCTAGATGATACTTACCTGGGCCTTGAGTTATTTTGTTAGGTGCTAGAATATTCCTTTCTTGGGCATTAGATTCGTTGTTATGTGCTAGAATTTTCTTTCTTGGCCATTGCGTTCTTTGTCAGGCGCTAGATGTTCTGTAAATGGTCATTCAGTTCTTTGTTAGGCACGCTAGATGTTCTGTCATGGTCATTCAGTTCTTCATTATGAGCTAGATGTTTCTTACTCGGGCATTGAGTTCTTTATTAGGAGCTTGATTTTCCTTAATTGGGCACTGAGATCGTTGTTAGGTGCTAGATGTTCATTTCTTGGGCATTTAGTGCTCTGTTTGGTGCTAGATGGTACTTACCTGGGCCTTGAGTTATTTTATTAGGTGCTACAATATTCCTTTCGTGGGCATTAGATTCGTTGTTATATGCTAGAATTTTCTTTCTTGGCCATTGCGTTCTTTGTTAGGCGCTAGATGTTCTGTAAATGGTCATTCAGTTCTTTGTTAGGTGCGCT
The DNA here is from genome assembly GCA_037043455.1 of Cyrtodaria siliqua. Taxonomy (NCBI): domain Eukaryota; kingdom Metazoa; phylum Mollusca; class Bivalvia; order Adapedonta; family Hiatellidae; genus Cyrtodaria; species Cyrtodaria siliqua. The sequence goes on from JAWPHD010007309.1 coordinate 2,274, forward strand.
AGATGTTCTGTAATGGTCATTCAGTTCTTCATTAGGAGCTAGGTGTTTCTTACTGGGGCATTGAGTTCTTTATTAGGAGTTTGATTTTCCCTAATTGGGCACTGAGTTCGTTGTTAGGTTCTAGATGTTTCCTTCTTGGGCATTGAGTTCTTTGTTATGTACTTTATGGTCCTTACTTGTTCACTGAGTTCTTTATTAGGTTCTAGATGTTCTGTGCTTGGGAATTCACTGTCTAGTACGGTTTCGGTGTAGATATTTGTTTGGTACGGTTTATTATTTTCAAGATAGCGGACAATGTTTACGTCGGAAGGTAGGTGCCCAGTTATTTCACCTAAATGTTCTCATATCCATCATTTATATTATATATAATCATTATTTTAGAATCAGGAAAGGTTCAATGTCTTGAATTATTCTCATCAATCTCACAGACCTCCGGTTTCAAAACCACAATCAGCTCTCACAACCAGCGGTTTCCCTTTTAAAAAAAAACATGAATCGAGAGATGATCACTATTTTGGTGCCTGGGAGTCATTTAGAGTCATTCTGAATTCTATAAGGTGCATACATATTATAATCCTTCCATTTAGAGTGTATGTAAACACCATTTAACCACATAACTTGCTGAATGTAAATTTTTTATGGGTTTGAGAATTGTCGTGATGATACGTTGTGTACCTAAGGCTATTTGAACACGGTACGGTGTAATCTAAGCACAAGTTGAAAGATATCGGTACGGAGTATTCGCACATTTTTGGTACGATGTAGAACGAACTTATCTGGTTGAAGTAGTTTTGGTGAACGAAATTGGATGCTAGTATATGCATTGTGTTTTTGTTATTCTGTTAAACTCTTTCTAAATGACTCCCAGGCACCAACAATATGGTCATCTCTCGATTCATTTTTTTCTAAACGGGAAACCGCTGGTTGCTAGAGCTGATTTTGGTTTTTAAAGACGATCTGTGAGTTTGATGAGAATATCAGTACTGCAAATATAAAAGCTCTACATGTATGAAACCAACAATTATTTTCCAGAATTGACACCGATGTTAAAATGTCATATATCAATGATTTGCTATAACTTCAACTCAAGTATGGATAATGCACTAGTGTAATTTTCACATAGAAAACGTATTTTCAACTTGAAAAATCACCAGAAAAGGTGGGTGTCACAAGACATGTAAGAAAGTTCTTGTTTGTTTACCACAGGTCAAGGGTGCAGATGTTTTCATTGATAGTTGCTCACAAAGTGTAAGCATGGAGACGAAATTTCGAAATTGTTCATCAGTGACCCAGTAAAAAACTATTAATACGTTTCTTATACATACAACAACAAAAACGAAAAGAAATGGGCATTTTCCACCTACTTATAATGCTCATTTCCATCAAAAAAAGAAGGATTACTTTTTATTATAGGAACTACATTCGACTACACCTCGGAGGTTTACATGTAATTGGTGGTTGTAAACCTACGCGGATACACTTACACACCTCGGAGGTTTACATGCAACTGGTGGTAGTAAACCTACGCCGATACATGTACTAGACAGTGGAATGATTTCTCTAGGATTTTGCGATATACTTCGTACTAACTCTAGATAAGCTGAAGGTATACATAGTATGTTCTAGCGCGTGCTATGGATTTTTTTTTATCAGTATGTTGTTTATAACTACTGCTGTCAAGGACACGTACACCAGACTTTCAAACCGTAACCCACCGTTCTGTAACAATGACAGAATGTAAGATATATTAGACAGTATTGTATTTCTACATAGAATTTGATATTACCTTACACGATAGTTTTCTGCGTATTTCTTGTTTTTCTCCAAATAAATACGAATATAGAAAAAACATTCGTGACAGGGATATGTAGGTTCACGTACTCGTCTTACTTTACTTATAGGTAATACAACAATATTAATGAACAGAACAGAATCAAAATGTCTTAGAGTTTACTAAATGTACCTCTTCATTTGTAATCTAAATAATTGTTGACAGTGCCATCTTTATTATAAATATCAAAATATGCCTGATTACTTCCAGAATAAAAGAAAGTTCTTAAACGTCTAATAAAGTCTTATTAGCAATCTAAATATTTCAAGTATTTTATTATAGTATGGTATTTAAATGAACTACAACCACATGTTTATAATTCATACGTGCTTGATATACTATTCCATTTACCATTGAAATAAAACAGAGGTCGCTTTAGGATGGAACAAACACAGAAACAAAGAACAATTAAAGATGAATAAAAGGCGATAATAAGAAATCACAAACACAAAAGGGTTGACAATTGGGCTACCACCTTGGAACGGTCAGTGGCATAAAAGGCCGCTGGGGTTTGAACCAGGTTCTAGGGTGCACCAAACCTCACTCTATAACATTCCATGATGTTGACGTACTTCTATGAAATGCAGACAGGAGATTGACTGAATTATTTTTCAAAGAAATACAAACAGGACAAAGCCTTACTTGTTTTTTTAGGAAATTCGTCCAGACTTATTTGGGGATCTCAATTTTAACTAAGTCATACACTAAACTTCAACCCACAGCTTTAACATTTATATATCACACGGATATCATTCTCACGATGACATTGACAAACCGACCCAATCAAGACACCTTCGTTAACAAGGGTATCCATAACATAACTATACCATTAATAGCCTGCATGACATTGACATACGATATATCGTACACCACAGCAATACGTAAAATATACAGTTAATGTTTTCATTTAACCCAAAACATGGTTGTACCTATATAATGTTATATATGCTTTAATAAATCCGAATCTACTGGGAGTGTACTTTTCTTGATTTATATAGATATATTATTGTAGTATATTTTGATAATGCTTTGAAAATTAAATTGAATGTTCTTTAACTGCAAATCAACACAGTAAAGGTTATTGAGAGAGAAAGCGTAAGTGTTAGGCCTTAAGAGAGAGAGAGAGAGAGAGAGAGAGAGAGAGAGAGAGAGAGAGAGAGAGAGAGTGGGGGATAATGGGTAATGGGAATCCAGGAACCTGCCTACTCTTACTTGCGAATTGATTTCTATGGTTCTTTAACGTTACCGTGTTAAGATTATAAACAAACGATTATTTTGTTATAAATCAAAAGATGAAGGGTGCATTGGACGCATGCTGGCCTCATTGGACCTCTAATCAGTTCAGGATCGACGGACATCAAACCGCCTAGTCTTTCTTTACAAAGTGGTCGAGGGGCTAGTGTCAGCTATTGCTCCAAAGGAATATATTCAACCTGCGAGAAATCACATATTACATTATCACATATTACATTAACAAAAAATACTGACTTTGTCTCAGACAACATATTATATAAACAAGTTGTAAACAACGATAGGGGCCTGAAAATCAGTATTTTTAAAACTGAGTAGTTAAGACATTTAATTTTCGTAAAAACGCCTGAACATTGGAACCACCTGGAAAACAAAGTCAAAGTGGTCCACGCAGAGACAGTTGAGGGTTTTAAAACAGCGCTCCCGAAGTGCTATTACTTTACTAGCACTGCGCACTCCCACCCGGTGTTATAAGTCATAACAGGCCCTTCACTGTAAACTGTAAACTACAGAAACAGAAAGAATTTAAACATTTTCGAATGTTAAGAAATATTTCTTGTATGAATAATAAACAATAATATACGCTGTGGTCTAGTGGTAGAGTGTTGTACCCATGATCCAAAAGTCGTGGGTTCGATCCCCGCCATAACCATATGTGTTGTGTCCCTCAGCAAGACATTTTATCTGCATTTGCTTAGTACTGGTTCTACCCAGGAAGACACCGAAAGTGATTAAAATAAGTTCAGAGAGCTTTCGTTACAATCGATGTAAAATAAATAAGTTTAAACTAATAAACAAGAGGCCCAAGAGAGCCTGTATCGCACTTCTGGCTATATGGAGTCTTTGATGGGGAACAAATCACAGTCTCCGTGAAAACAGTCGGTCCGTCGGACATGACAGGCACATATTTGAAATGTCCGGCAGAAAATTCCCGAGTCGGTCCAAGTGTCCGGCCATTTTTAAGACTAAAATCCTACCAGAGATCACGTTTTATCGTTTGTAATTTTCCATCGAGTGTCCGTCCAATTTTAAAACTAAAATCCTACCAGAAATTTGCCTTTTTATTGCTTGTAATTTGAAGTCGTATTTGTTGATAACTTTTAAGTTCATTTATGACAAGTCTGTATCATAAGAACGCTTTTAAATGAACATTTATTTACAAATGCAAGCTGCTTAATAACACAGCTAACGTGTAGACTGCTCCACAGCCGTCATTAAAATAGATGACTGTCAGTAGTCACTACACCTGACCAAACTGGAAGGCATTCATTGGTGAAACATGATCGGACGAGACCCGTCATCCAATTTGTTTTCGTTTATTAATAGATTGTGTATTGAAATTGTGTATGCGTAATTTATTTGAGATTAAATCGGATGAAGCTGACATATCAAAAACTAAGTTTGATTTATTGTGAAGTGTAATTGATTATAAAAAGAAAATGGAATGTAACTGTATTACTGTATTAACCTGTTTGAATGACATATAATGGATACAAAGATTTTTACTTTTAGTATGAGGGGTTGCGATGGGATAATCCGAGCCTTCTCTGACCCTAAAAGCCTTTTTTTTCTTTTCTTTTTTTTTATTCTTTTTTTTTCTTTTTTTTTTGTGGCATTTTACACAGAAAGATGAAATATAAAAATCGTAAAAAGGGCTGGTTCTCTGCTCGGATTAGCGAAGGGGATGGGTGGCATTTTACACAGCCAGATAAAATATCAAAATCGTAAGAAGGGCCGGTTCTCTGCACGGATTAGCGAAGGGGATAGGGGTGGAAGTGGGGGAGGGGGTGTCGGCCGGAGTAACACCGAGAATTTGACAGAAATTAGCTCCTGTTTGAAAGGAAACGGCTGTTCTAGTCCAAAATACCCACCCACCCCACCTTCACCCACTCTGGATTTCGACCCTGCACATATAAAGTAAAAAAAAATACCCCTTACGGTTTTTTCCTAAAAAATATCCTAGGCTTACAGAAACAAACACTACCCTAGGGAAGCTTTTCATCAAACCACGAACTCCTAAATAATCTGCAAAATATCCCCATGGATTTTTATATATATGTATAAAAAATCTCAGAAATACCAACCTGTGTATTTTTTCTCTACCCACACCCAACACACCTCGCAAATCCCTTGAAGCCTACCTCGTTACCTCATGCGCTTACCTAAAAATGACCTCCAATAGAAAATATTTCTTGACAAGAGGGGGAGGGAGTTGGGCGGGGGGGCCGGATGCTTTTTTTTAACTTAGGTATGCAATGGTATGTTTTGACGTATATCTGACAGAGAACTTGTGTGGTATTTGAAGAAATAATTTGTTGGCCAAATTTGAGAATTAACATTTCACAAAAGTGAATTACTTACACTGTAATATAAATAAAAAAATGTTGACCCCCCAGCCCCCTCTGGCTTGAGTTTTTATAGCATTTTTGGACTGTTTTTCTTCATTGTTATTTTTTTCATTTTTCAAATTGATGTATAGACCCGGGCCTATATGGTCTAATAGTATATACACCCCCACTTCCCCAACATCACCTTTCGAAAATGTTTCATTCCTTACTGGGTGGAGTTACTTATGAGTGTTTATAATGATGATGTCGACATGATTTAAAATTAAATTGGATTAAAGGGACATTATACAATTTAAATTAAAGGGACATTTTCCAATATTATTTGAACTTTATTCTAAAATCGGATTTTAAAGAAATACGGGATCTTAATTTATGTGTATACTGCAAGTAAATATTTTTCATTGCACAATTTGAATAAATATAGTTGTTGCTGGATTTGCACTTTCTTGTTACTGTTTACCAGTAACAGGTGTGAACGAATATTGCGTGAAGAGCGCAGTTAGACCAACACTTTTGACACTGGGTGTACTGACTTAAGACAGAACTCGGTATAATACTAATCCGAGCCTTCTCTGACCCTAAAAGCCTTTTTTATTTTATTTTTTTATTTATTTTTGTGTGTGGCGAGAAGGCTCGGATTAGTATAATACCAACAATTGGACTACCCTGTAAAATGTTGCTCCTAGGTTAGGAATTAAACATGTTTCTATTTCTCTGGGTACTCCAGTTGCTATCCCATCGCCACCCAGTTGGGTGGGTGAAATAAGTTATTATAAGTGCATATTTGCTTTTGTGTGCATCCACCCAGTTATTACTAATATCCTACAACTTTTTCACAGTACGAATATTCTAAAAAATCTAAAACAGCACAAAAATGGAAAAGGTGGGGAAGGTAGTAGGGTTGGGGTACTCAGAATAACGTTTCGCCTAAATGTTTATTCCTAAAATAAAAGCCTCCGCAAACTCGATAGAATGCGGGCATTTATATACATTATGCGCCATTTAAATTAAAGTTTGTTATTATTTATGTTATATATATGTATAGATAAAACTGGGAGACCATTGCCCAAATACCCTCTAGAAATCACAGGTCTGTTTTGACGCTAAAATGTGGATAGATTAGCCTGATATGGAAAAAATAAATAATAAAAAAGACGTTACTAGTATATCTTTTTTCCCTCAATGTGTACGCATGCTCTACATACATACAGGTGCCCTATATGAATTTTCACCAAAGATACAGGTAGTTACGCTCTTTTCTTTGATGCATTTTTTGACGACTGTATATCTTTCTTGGCTACTTAGCAACTTGAGTACACACTATGCAATGTTTCTTTTGTTTTTAGACCCTTGTTGAATATTCCCTTATTGAACAATAGGCAGGAATGGGTTATTCCAAATAGTATATATCTAATTATACGCACCCCACTCCCCCTCCCCCTCCCCCTCACACAAATACACCCTATCCGGATTATATTAATTATTTATATTTTTGCCCAGAATACACCCCTGAATTTAAACAATAAAAATAACAAAAAAGCGTTTTTCTTCAGATTCTGCAACATGGACAATCTACAAAATACCTCCCTAAATCCTCTGCAAATCCCTTTCTTACCTCCGCCTCATACCTACATAAAGCGTTCACCTCTAGAAGGTTTACCACCACTAATTACATGTAAGCCTCCGAGGTGTAGTCGAATGTAGTTTCTATAATAAAAAGTAATCCCTACTTTTTTGATAAAAACGGGCATTATAAGTAGGGGAAAACTGCCCATTTCTATTCGATTTTGTGGTTGTATGTATAAGAAGCGTAATAATAAGTTTTACTGGATCACTGATGAACATTTTCGAAATTTCGACTCTATGCTTACACTTTGTGAGCAGTGTAAACAGTCAATCAATGAAAACAGCTGTACCCTTGACCTGTTTAGTAAACAAACAAGAACTTTCTTACATGTCTTGTGACCCCACCTTTTCTGGTGATTTTTCAAGAGGAAAATTAGTTTTCTATATGTACATTACACTGCTGCATTATCCATACTTGAGTTGAATTTGCAGCAAATCATTAATATGTGACACTTTAAAATTAGTGGTATAATACCTAGAATATCTAGAATAACCCTTAGGTAGTTTTTTTATTGAGTGACGCGCCTGCATTGTGTAATCAATATTGAGGGAGAACCCAACCTTCTATTTCTATTTATAGAACGTAGATCAGGCGCTTGGCCATGATCGCAATTCACCGTTTCAAAAATCGGACTGTGACGGTCGCTTGTTTGAGTGAACGAGACATGCGCCGTGGAGCAGTCTAGGCCCACCCCCGGGATTTTTTTATCACACAATGCAAAATCAAGCCCTCTGGCCTATCTTGGATAAGTATAAGTACTATGTATACAACAAATCAATTTAATTCTTTCCTATTTTCTAATAGAACACGGTATTCAATCCTGTTGTGCAACCTGGTAACAGTGACTGGTTGGTCTAAATGACCTATGATTTATCATGTAAGAAAATGTTTTTCCTGCCACAGGGTGTACGCAGGTGCATACTTTAGGTACATTTAGCTACGCCCCTGTGTCTGTTTTCAGAAGTTAGGAGATCGCAGGCTGCTAGGCAATAAATGGCTGGGGAAGGCCATGGTCGGGTCACAGGCAGCCGTCACAGAGCTAGGATAGTAAAAGATGGAGCTAGGATAGTAAAAAAAAATATTTTGAAACATGGCGATATTGGGCGGTAGCCCGGTTAGCTCAGTTGGTAGAGAACTCGCCCTGTAAGTGGGCGGGGGGGGGGGGGTCCCGAGTTCAAGTACCTGCATTTTTCCCGTTTGGTTTATTTCACTGGCGCCGAGGCTAATTCGGTGAATAGCGGCACCAGGGGTCTGAGAGATCGGAGGAGCTGGGTTAGCTCTTGAAAGTTAAACAGGGGAGGAGTGTTGTGATATTGGGTACCCAGAGGCCCGGTTAGCTAAGACGGTAGAGTATTGGCCTGAAGCATGGATATACAAGTACTATGTAGATCTATGCATGAAGCAAGGAGTCCCGGACTGGAGTCGGGTAACGACCGCACTTTTTCCCTTGTTTACTTCAGAAGCCAAGCCAGAGGGATCTGTTTTGGTGTAGCCAACAAAAAGTATGCAGTTTCTCGAGTCTTTTGATCTTATAACAGTATAAAGTGCCTTGATACAGTCTAAGAATTAAGGAAATACACGTTAACTGTAAGTTATATATAGTCTTACTCTTTCTGTTCTTCTCTGTCCTGCAGCAAATTCTGTATCATGGCACATACTTCAACAATGGGAGGAAACACTGTTGATACCGTGTATGAGTTCTGGTAAAATGCAATGAGTCGACTGTGCGCCCTCGTTGCCAAGTTTTCTATAAGCGGTGTAGTAGTATATTGTAACTTCCGGTTTTCAGTATGTAACAAGGAATATGATTGGATGAGACTTTTGACCCTGTTCATTAACAATGCAGGTGCACCCATATTTATAGGTGCACCTGTAAAATTGTAGGTGCACCCATAAAATATATAGGTACACCTACACTTTTTATAGGTGCACCTACACTTTTATACAGGTGCACCTACATCAGTAGTTTTGACCCCGATCCTACACCATAGTAACACGGGTACCTGTGACACTACTACCTGAATATTAATTTTAATCAGACTCCTTAATTTTGATCCTGACTCCTAAGATTTCCAGGTTGGGAGTCCGATGACTCCTTGGATCAAACAATTTATTTAAGTCACTGCAAAAGTGCACACTTTCTTCTTTAATGATATATCTAAGTAAGATGCATTTTTAAAGTATTTGTCCACAAAGAAATACTGTGATCAATAAACCTTGAAAAATGCGAAGAGACAGACATCATCCTTGTTTGTTTGTCGCTACGTTAACTAGAGACCGCTAACTGTTTCAAGAAGTCCGAACGCTACTCATTCTGTTAAGGCGGCAACGTTCAAACGATATTTTTTGTTTTCATACAAAACTATATTTGGACATGTTCTCTTGACTGGAATATTTTTGGTTGTCACTACTCATTGTTTATTGGCTGAAAGATAATTAAAGATATATTCCTGTTCAAACTTTAGAAATATCGTGATTGTAGTTGTATATGTTATACAGCTGTATATATAAAGATGTTTGACCAGTAATATTTCGTCAAAAACTGTTGTTTGGGAATTAGTTTATATAGTTTATAGAAAGAAATAGAAGGATTCAATTCATTGCCTGAGCAGTCACTGAATTGAGTCCATCTATGCCTTCTGTTTACTTGTATAACAATGTATAAAGTAAATAACAAATTAGACAGTTTTTGATAAAACAATATTAACAATTGCTGGTGTTAAATTTCCCTTAAAATTATAAAAAAAATCAATGATTGCCTTCTGACTATCTTTAATAATCTTAGTTTACAGTATGATTTTGAAAATAATTAAACAAGCTGAACTGCATTTTACATGTATCATGATACAGGCAGACCACCACGGTACATGTATCGGTATCTAGTGCATCGCAATACCGATGCGTATTGTGACAGCCCTACTTTTAACAGTCTAATTTGAGACTAAGGCATAACTCAAGGTGACTAGAGCGATGAGATTGATATTAATATTACAGAACACAAAACTTTCCAATGAATTCATATCAAAATTGAGTGTTTTAACTAAGGGTAAAACATTTACTAGGGTCAGGATGAGTATGCATGGTGTTATGACGCGGACCACTGCATATTGTTATTAGGTACAATGGAATTATCCCTTGACAAAAGAAACCAGTCAGCGCTTTTTTACCTTATAAAACAAGGGCCGACATTCGGCCTCTTCACAATTCAAAATTGCAGATTTGTTACAATTTGGGCTGAAAAAATCACAATTCAGGGGACTCGATTGGCCGTTTTTGGTGCCGAAATATGTAAACCAGTTTAAAAAAGTACAATTTGTTTTATATAATTAATATGGTCTATATAGTTTGTTCTACCAGATGTGTGCGATTTGACTTTTAAGTTAACATTAAACAATACTCGTATTCTACAATTCATCTTCCGTCTACCCCAGTTCTAGTACTTCTATAGGTAAGTAGAATCAAGAATACATACCCATTTTAATCGATTTCATTACTACTTGTAGACCGCTATTATGAAAACGGAAGCGAGCACGCGCGCGTGCGTAGTTTTATGCTAGCCTGGTTCCCTGGCCTTCTACTGTGCAAAGCATTGATACCACAAGGGAACCATGCTACCGCCAGTAGGCATGCTGTAAAGGTTAAAATACGGCGTTGAGAGTGCGATACGTCTTTCCGGGGACACGATGCCCTCACTAACAAAACGTTACCGGAAAACACCGAACACCTTTTGTACATTCAAAAAATCGACCGTTGATGTGAGGACAAGTGAAATGTCCTTACATCCCGACTTTGTCCCCACATGGTGGGCCGGCCTCTCTCCCTCCCTCCCTCTCTCTCTCTATCTCTCTCTCTCTCTCCCTCTCTCTCTCTCTCTCTCTCTCTCTTTCTCTGAAAACAGGCTTAAAATGATTTTACCAATATTTCAAATGTCACAATAAGCATATCAGGGTCATTTCTGCACTCGTGATGCTCTTCCATATCAGGAAATGCTAAATTGTACATTTATTTATTTATTCTCTTTATTTCCTCTTTACAGAGATTAATATGTGCAAATGTGCAGTGCGCAATAACACGTAATAATGAACGAATGCAATTGTGAATCATACAGATAACGTATATACAGGAATCAACATTTTCAATTCAATAAACAAATACGACCCAAAGAACAATAGATCATCAAAATTATGAGAGATAATAGCATATTATATGTTATACATACACATACATAAACATGCCTATTAATAAGCCACGGATTTTTAAAAGTCACACATCAATTGCCGACTTAATTAATTTGTCTACCACAGACATTAATTACACAATAACATAGATACCCGTTGTTGAGTGAAGACAAGATGTTTTTCTAATTATATCCGTCAAAAATAACAAAGATGGCATATTTCAATATATTAAATGCACTTTACTGATAATTATTATTAAATACAAAAACATATTCCCTTCGCGGTTTGACACTACAATACGTGAATGCTTTTGGAAAATGCTTGCTACCGTTCACGCCCTCTAGCCCCTGTTTGATCTTATAACTTTCATCTGATGATAACTTCTGATAACTTTCATCTGATGATAACTTTCCGACGCCGTCAATAAAACACTTTTATAGTTATCGTGTGTTATTTGTTTTTTAACAACACATTTTTAATACCTTTACAATTTTATATAAAATGTATGAGTGCAATTTACTTCGTAAACCAACAAGCTCAACCACTGACGTACCGCAAGCTTCATCTTTAATTTCACCAATAACTTTTTTATTATCGTTAAAATGATTTTTTTATCATAATCACTATTATCGAAAAGTTCTTTATCCTTGTAAAACTCTGCACATGCTTATTTTATTTTAATTTCATAGCACAAAGTATCAGTATCAGTATCAGTAAACAATAACTTTTTACCATATTTGGTTTTAATGTAATTATAATGGAAGTCATACATCAAATATTTTGACAAGTCTAAAATACACATACCAACATTACAAGGGCGATTTAAAATATTGTTTCCTTTATTCTATGTATAGCAATACATTGTTATTAAAACTTTTTATTAAAACATTTACAAGAAATAAATGACGTTCATACTGCATATTTCAAAAGAACCTCCTCGTCGTGTGTCAATTTAACAATATTTATTAATTATTTTTCTTAAGTTTTTCATGGTTTCTCTAAAGACGGAAATGTTCGAAATAGTGGTCAAAATCATTTTTACCCACTGTTCTTCCGGCACTGTTAACGTCTTTATATACTTTTAACCATGACTCTATGTTTTTTTTCTTACCTTTAATTCTAACTGTTTATACAATTCTAAATGTCTGTAATGCGAAAAATATTTCTGTGTATGTTTAATTTTTGTAACAAGTTTGTTTACTAGATTAAACTATGTATATTTTCTTTAAATGTATAAAATAATCTGATCGATAGCCATTTAATATCTCATTTGGAATATAACTCATGCCACCTCTTAATCCTTTTTTCTGTAAATAAATATTGATTAATATCAGAAGTCAAATTAAGTTGAATGCCAGTCACTTTAAGACATGCATACCAAGCCAATCCAGGACTATCAATAACAAAATATCACTTTTAAGATACAGATCGGGATATTTCCCCATATTTATGAATTATTTTCCATGTTTGTTAAGCATGCTCATAACCTGCATCTGAAATATGTTACATAAAACTATCTTTACTAGGCAATTGTTTCTCTTCTGAGCGTTCATAACTATTCATATAATCATAAGGATAAAGATCTTTTCTTTTTATTAATTATAACTTCTCATCCGAGTACTCTTGTGAAATATACATACATGACGGGATGCTTTTCACTAAACTTTCAAGTGAATGGTACATGAATTGGAAACTATCAATAACCACCTAACATAAAACCCATTTACTTTTCCATGTTATTTAGTACAACATTTATTTCTTTATTTATTTAAACTTTCCACTGTTTTGCATTATAAAATACAAATCATATTCTCTTAAGTTATGAAACACAACAGGTATCTTTTTAGTCAACCTGAAATTAAGATTACATGATTCATGGGCACTTCCTCTAAACGTACCAGTTATATGACAATGGTCCCTAACCATTCTGTCACCTTTACATAATTTGTATTACAAATATTACATTTTCAGAGACTTTAAACTATTATTCTTGTGATTTTGTTATTGTTAAAGCAATATCCCGCAAAATAACGGAAAAATTACACTACAGAACCGTGTATCAAAACTTTATACAGATGTTCAGGTCCTATAATAATGTGTTTGCCGATTAAAAGTATTTTACGGGTTTTAAAAATACCCGTGATTGAATATGCATAAAATGAATTATGAGTTGGGAACTCTTAATTCGATGTCCCAGTTTCGGGGTTTTGCCTGGGTGGTTAAAGCTTGTTATATTGTGTCTGTACATAGAGTTTGGATTCTCAAAATATGTAAGTTATACACGTATCTCGTCGTCAGTAGGTTTAGAAACGGTGTACAATATGATGTAAAATGTGCCTGTTGCAATTATTGGCGGTATAGTTATTTATAGCTTCTTTTTTTTTAAATGCTTCGGCATAGTTTTACTAAAATGTTTTCATTCTTCTATTAGTTTTCTATAAACTTATAAACAGCCTTTGGTACTCTGTGTGCCACAACAATACTTACAATGGTTGCCCGGAGCATAACTCACAAACAATACTGATTGGATTGCATTGCAACTTCACACACGGATAGAGAATAATTAAAACAAGGATGTTTGCAGTATTTTACAATGTCTGAATAATTGTGTACGGATTACTGATATTCCAATATATTTGGTATCCAGCGTATACGGCGTATATCTAAAATATACGGAGTTACGTATATCTCCGTTTTTCTCCGTTTAAGCATCCATTTTTTCGCAGTGTAAAGAAATACTGATAAGGGTGATCCCTGGGAAGCAACAATCACAACCAAGAGAATAAAGAAGCAGACTCGGTTTTATTGAGTCTGCTCATCAAAGATAATGTACCCTTTCCCCTCCCCTATCACCTGTATAAGTGGTATAGTACTTCAAAGCCACCTATAATGGGCTCATTGGTCCCAAAGGAAACATGTTTTCATTCATAATACTTCATTGTTTCAGGTGTACGTATGGACAGTGCTTATTGCTATGGGATGACAACGCATCAAGAGTTTTGCTGTTGTGCAGAAAACGAGTGGCGGGATGCTCGTAGTACGGAATACGGGATGAAAACTGGAATCTGTCAGGCTTGGATAACGTAACATCCATGTTTTCAATATGGGTGTTTAGAGGAATACTCATTGGACAAAGCACGCAGGAATTTTCAATGGCCAGTTCATAACCCCAACCAGAAAATTGTCAAACACGTAGTTTTCATCAATTCTTTTAAACAAACGACATTGGAATATTGGGTCCTTTGTGTTGATCAACGTAATTTAATTTGATAGTCAATATTTATATTATATATTATCTGCATTGCATTATAAGGCATGCACGATTAAAAGAAATATATGAGAATGTGTTTTAGTTCAAAGAAATAATTATTTTTATTACTGAGTTTTAAATGTAATTAAAGTTACTATTTTTATATGCTGGTATAACATATAACTAGTTGAATGAACATAGGCCTATTGATAAATTCGTCCGTGCATTTCCAGGCACTACAGATAGACCGACTACCGGCAACTTGTAGATAGCGCTGGGATAACTGGGGACATACGTTGTGTTTGTGATTCCAGACTGTAATGTTGTGGGAATGAGGAAAGAGAATCCATCCCAAACGGTGTCCATTTCATTGGATTAATCAGTGCAGCAGCAGCTGAAGCATTTTACGCGCACACACCGCATAACTCACTTTTGAATTTCAAGTGTTTTGACACGAAGTAGTCCCAATTTGCACTCACGCGCAGTTACGCGGAATTGCAGTTGTCTTTTAAAAAACGTTAGCTTAAGCCAATTTTGAATGCAGAAACAACACAGACAATGCTCAAAGTAAATGTATACGTTAAACTTCCCCATAGCATTCCTTTTTACTATTATTGGCATATTTTGCATTGCCTAAATCGCTGTTCAAATGTGAAGATCGGAAATTTTGAGTTTTTTGAAACTGCAAAATTGTCTATTTCTCAAAACGGTCACAAAAAATGGGTAGTCACCAATTTGGCTTAAATTAACAGAAATGATAGATCTCTGACCTCTACTACCTTTCCTGAAAATTTCGGAAAAATTCATGACTACCCATTTTTTGAGACCGGTTGAATGATGTAACAAATATTTGTAGAACAGCTACTAAAAATACAATCAACTTGAGCTACTAAAGCCCGAGTCAAGGTCATGTCATGTAGACCACATGAATCATGTCACGTTCGCCTCGATTAGGGACACCGACAACTTTGGTGATTAGACATAAACAAACAAATGATGAAAGGTATGTACAGTACTCGGTACTGACCCATAAATGTGTTTTATTTCGTGCATGTTCATGTTTAGTGTCTCCGTTAAAATTTAATGATATAGCACTGATGTATTATTTCTATGATGAGACCCAGTGGGGTCTATGTTCCCTTGTTCACTGAAAATATGACCCAATTTTCCCCAAAAATAGTTTGCTTTGTTCTCCAGAAATATTTTTCCATTTATTTTTATTATTATGTTCCCTTGTTCCCCAAAAATATTACCAATAACAGACAATGTTCCATTGTTTCCCAAAAATAAATGGCCTTGTTCCCAAACCCCCTCTAGGACGGCAGAGCAGAAATGCACTGGTGCCACCTCCCCTTCAACCACCACACCCCAGGGCCCCTCCCCCCCCCCCCCACAGAATCGGTGCGCTTGCACCACAACCACCTCTCCCCTCCACTGACCACAGTTTGCATATAGCTACAGCAGTACTGTAAAGGATTAACACATCTACTGTACATGTACACTTCTCAAAACTGCTAACTACACCGCTCACGTTTTGGGTTATATATATCGATGGGTTGAATGTTTTTCAATAAAATAAAAAGGAAATACCAATTCAATCATTTTTACATCATTTCATTTTATTTTTTTCATGGGCAATGCTAGAACTAAACCACAATAAGCAATTACAAACGACCCATGTAAACACTAAAGTCACACTTTTATGAACAAGAAATGAAAAGTGTGACTTTAGTGTTTACATGGGTCGTTTGTAATTGCTTATTGTGGTTTAGTTCTAGCATTGCCCATGAAAAAAATAAAATGAAATGATGTAAAAATGATTGAATTGGTATTTCCTTTTTATTTTATTGAAAAACATTCAACCCATCGATATATATAACCCAAAACGTAGCGGTGTAGTTAGCAGTTTTGAGAAGTGTATATAAATTGATTTTTCTGTCAAGTGGAATCTCCAAGTTCCAGCTCTGATACTGAGCCTAGCCCTGGATAAGCTAAAGCTATAAACTTTATATATTTGACCCCTGTGATATAGCTTAATTAGGAAAAAAAATTGCCTGTATTTCCGGTGGCCCGACAGACCCTATTTTTAAGGGGCCGACCCTAAAACTTTTTATGAAAAAATAAATAAAAAAATAAATAAATTTGTTCTGAACAATGATTTATCACAATATATCGAGGTAAACTGACCTCACAGAGAAACCGTCAATTGTATCATCAACTTGTATGGGGTTTATGAGATAAATACATGTAGAATCTTACAATATCTTTTTATCTTAGGCTAATAATATGGCAATATTTCGAGCCACCCCAGAGAGTGGAATTCAAAAAACGTACCTAAGCTATTCTATCTTACCAGCAAATGTTAACATTTCGAGCCGCCCCATAGAGGGAAATTCGGGAATACATTTCTATGGTTCTTTAACGTGTTTTTTTGTCTCGCCTTTTAAAAGGAAAAAAGAGAGATATGTATTGCTTTTCCGGCGGCGGCGGCGGAGTCAACATTCAAGTTTTCCATTTAGGTCATTTTCTCACAAACTGTATGCACTAGACCTTTCAAACTTTGCTTATAGTTGTATCATGGGTGGTACATCGCAACGTGACAAAGCAAATATGGAAGTGACCTTGACCCTCCAAGCAACGGGCAGATAACTTACTAATGTTTAGGTTCAACTTTTGCGTATAGGTCACTTTTTCACAAACTGTATGCACTAGACCTTTCAAACTTTGCTTATAGTTGTATCTTGGGAGGGACATGGCAACGTGACGAAGCAAATGTGGAAGTGACCTTGACCCTCCAAGCAAAGGGCAGATAACTTAATAATTGTTAAGTTCAACTTTGGCGTTTAGGTTACTTTGTCACAAACTGTATGAACTAGACCTTTCAAACTTTGCTTATAGTTGTATCTTGAGTGGTACATCGCAACGTGACAAAGCAAATGTGGAAGTGACATTGACCTTCCAAGCAAGGGCAGATAACCTTATTATTTTTAACTTCAACTTTGGCGTTTAGGTCACTTTTTCACAAACTGTATGCACTAAGACCTTTCAAACTTTGCTTATAGTTGTATCTTGAGTGGTACATTGCAACGTGATAAAGCAAATGTGGATGTGACCTTCACCATCCAAGCAAAGGGCAGATAACTTTAATTGTTACATTTACATCACTTTCTCATGAACTAGAATTATGCACTAGATGTTTTAAACCTAATTTATAGCTTAATCTTTGGAAGAAAACATATTTTATTTTGACATAGTTGTGTCTTCGTTAGTGCATCTTTTTTTTGGATGCCTGGATTTCATCTATGACATTGACCTACTTTTTGGAGCTGATGATTTTTAGCTATACTGGCCAAGGCCTTCATTTTTCATCCGATCTTTACCAAATTTTAGCAGATTGTTAATATCAATGAAAGCTCGCACAAGTTCGAAAACCAGCCAGATCGGACCAAAAACAGCAGAGTTATGGCCCTTGATTTAGTTAAAAATGCTATATTTTGCCTCGTTAATATGATAGGGCTTTCATTTTTCATCTGATCTTTACCAAACTTTACCAGATGTTTTGCCTTTTTTTTTATTATTAGTATTTTTAAATTATTTCTTTTTAATAGATATATATTTTTTTTTATTTTATTTTTTTTTTGTTTTTAATTTTTTGTTAAATATTTTGTTTTGTTTTCTTATTTGATTATTTTTTTGTTTTAATTATTTTTTTGGTGTTAACGCCGTGTTAGCAGGAAGCATTGCTGTGCCTAATTGCATTTTTTTCCGGTTCGTTGATTTTTGATGGATATTTTGACATTTTCGGGGGCATATAATAATCGCACCGTCCATCTGTCCGTCCGTCTGTCCGGATTCTGTCTGTCTGTCCGTCATTCCGCCTTTCGTGTCCGGACTGTACCTTCAAATCCCCTGCATGGATTTTTGATTAACTTGGCACAAATGATCACCATAACAAGCGATGTGTCACGCGCTAAACCCAGGTCCGTACCTCAAAGGCCAAGGTCACACTTGAAGATCATAGGTTAAAAAACAGGTACGCAATTTCGTGTCCGGACCGTAACGTCACAACCCCTGCAGGGATTTTTAAATAACTTGGCACAAGTGATCACCATAATAAGACGATGTGTCGCGCGTAAAACCCAGATCCGTACCTCAAAGGTCAAGGTTACACTTGAAGTTTATAGGTCAAAAACAGGTACGCAAGTTCGTGTCCGGGCCGTCACGTCACAACCACTGCAGGGATTTTAAAATAACTTGGCACAACTGATCAACATAACAAGACAATGTGTCGCGCGCAAAAACCCAGGTCTTCAAGGTCAAGGTCACATTTGGAGGTCAAAAGTCAAATTGTCTCCGGTCAATAACTCTGGCATGCCTGGACGGATTTTCAAATAACTTGGCACAAGTGCTCACCACAACCAAACGACGTGTCGTGTACAAAATCCAGGTTCATGGCTCCAAGGTCAAGGTCATACTTAGAGGTCAAAAGACACTTCACGGGCATTTATCACACTGTGATATTTCTTGTTTTTTTTAATTTCTTGTCGGCGCTACTCCTTCTTAACGCCTTTTTGGATTTCGACGAAACTTGGCAGGAAGCATCGGTAAGATGTCTAATTTTGCATATCAAGCTTTTTTTCCAGTTTGCTGATTTATGACGGAGTTATGGCACTTTGACATTTTTACTTTTAATTTCTTGTCGGTGCTACTCCTCCTAAACGGCTTGTTGGATTTCTACAAAATTTGGCAGGAAGCCTCAGTATGATGTCTAGTTGTGCAAAGCAAGGTTATATCAATGAAATTTTGGACAAGTTCGAAAACCAGCTAGATCTAGTTAGTAACGACAGGTTATGGCCCTTGATTTGTTGAAATATGCTATATTGTGTTTTTCTTTGTTAAATCTGTAGTTACTACATTTTTTATCTGATCTTTACCATATTTGTTTAGAATGTTATATATATTGTGCATTCTATCACATAAAACAATGGATACACGATGATACAACATGAAAGTTTCTCTGTGATGTTGTCAGTTTACAGCGATATTATTAAAGACCGCCCCAGTTAAATTACAACTAATAGGACACTTTACAGGGCTTTTGTTTGGCTGTTTTTATAGCCGTTATTGGGTCATATTCCCAATGACAATACATATCTGTTTTTCCAAATTTTGAGAAGAAAATTCTCAATTGAAAGAAGAAAAAGAAAGAACACTGGAAAGTGTCAAACATGTGACAATTATTTGATATGAAATGCTTTTAAATGTCTCTGTTGATCTCGTTGTACTGTAAATAGTATGAAATATACAATTATGAAATAAATGTTTGACTGTTTTGTTTCCCAATTTTATGAAAAATCGCGTTAAAATTCCCAATTTTGAGGGTATGGGTTATGTTCCCAAAATGTAAGAAAACAGCACTGCTTTAAAGGGACACAGGGCAAACTTCAAGATTTTGTCGAACATTATATATGTCGGTGAAGTACATGAAAAATGTCCGCAAATGAGATTGGGTTTTATTGCTTAAAACATGTTACCAATGTATACATTATTAAACAACGAATAAGCAGCTGAACATTTACAAAAAACTGATATTGACATATTGACATGATAAAAACAATTTAAGAATTAAAATCGTTTGATGCTCTATCCATTAACTTTCAGATATCATCTTGACGTATGTTGTGGTGTTTTGTTTCAGTAATACAGACATAATCAGAACAATAATGTGTGGTCGTAAGATAGAATGATGACTGCAATAACCTTAAACATATAGAAGATATTTGGGGATAATAACTGCTAACATCGGATTGCAAGTACGATGTAATTAAATCTTAACTTAATAACATAGAGTTGCGTGACAGATATCACCAATGGTAGGCCACCATGATTGTTAAAATTGTAAAAAATAACTTGTAATGCCACCGTCATGTCAATCTGTCCAAAAAGTTGAACAAGTCCATAATATAGCTAAATAAGAAATTTTTGAAGTCTAATCATTTATTCATTGGTCACAATTCTGCTAAAATTGTATTAAAGTAAAGAACATTTAATTACAATAACATTTAAAGATCATCTTTATGTAAAACCTATATTTCTTTACAAAATCTGTTGAGACCATTACCACAATTAATGCACAAATTAGCCCATAATGATACAATTTCCTTTTTGTTTTGTATGTTCCGAATAATAGTATGTGTTTAAACTTTCTAAGCACATTGTTTAACATATATAAAAACAAAATGTGAAATAAAAATGTTAGGTCCCCATGCTTGTTTAGAATTTTTTTTGAAACCCTACCCCTATGCTAAAAGGCCAAATTTTGTATGAAATTATATAAAAATGGTATATTTTCCTGTTTTGTTATGTTCCTAATAACAGAATTTGTTCAAACTTCCTAGGCACTTATTTGAGACAATATATGCAATTAAAATTATAGGTCACCATGCATTTTGAGATTTACTATTGTTTTTTGGAACCCTACCATTATGCTTAATTTTTTTAATTTTGTTGGAATTTTTACAAAATGCTATATTTTTCCTATTTTATGTATCTAATAATAGGCATTTATTTAAATAAAGACAATAAAAAAAAAATTAAAATTTAAAAAAAAAAAGACAAATTAAAAAAAGACAAAAAAAAGAAAAAAAGATGGATAATCTTGCTGACTGGGTCAGTTAATTATTATTACCAAGTAGTATGCAATTTCCGTTGATCTGATGCAGTATCATGCAGTGTCCTGCAGAGATTATTCTATGAGAAACACATGTGTTCAAGATGGTGTGTTATGTGTAGTATTTTTCAATGAAATTGTAACAATTTAAAACAATGAATTTGAATGAGTTTATTTGAGTCAATATTCTGAAGAGGATGTTCCACACCTGTATATTGTAAGTATATAACTGTTTTATTTTTAATTTTATATGTCGGAAAATAGCAAGTTTTGCATTTTTCATCTGGTTAGGTAATAGTCGCCTCGAACTTTCGGAATCAGCCCTAGACCATCACCACACCCATAACCTGACCTCCAGTGGTAAATATTTATGTTTGGGGGTCTGTCCTAAGGGTCTGGTGCTGATTCTAAGATATACAGGCACCAAGTGCCTATTGGACTGCTACAGTTAGGATGATGTTCAACATTTCCATGAAAATGGGAGTAATGCAGAAATGACAGCGCTCGACATCTCCATAAACATGAGAGTAATGCAGAAATGACTGCGGTCGACATCTCTATGAAAATGAGAGTAATGCAGGAATAACAGCGCTCGACATCTTTGTAAAAGTGAGAGTAATGCACAATGACAGCGCTTGACATCTCCATAAAAATGGGAGTGATGCAGAAATGACAGCGCTCGACATCTCTGTGAAAATGAGAGTAATGAAGAAAGGACTGCGCTCAACATCTCCATGAAAATGAGAGTAATGCAGAAATGACAGCGCTCGACATCTCCATGAAAATGACAGCACTCGACATCTCCATGAAAATGAGAGTAATGCAGAAATGACAGCCTCGACATCTCCATGGAAATGAGAGCAATGCAGAAATTACAGCGCTCGACATTTCCATAAAAATGAGCGCAATGCAGAAATTACTGCACTCGACATCTCCATGAAAATGGGAGTAATGCAGAAATTACAGCGCTCGACATCTCCATAAAAATGAGAGTAATGTAGGAATGACAGAGCTCGACATCTCTATGAAATGACTGTAATGCAGGAATAACAGCGCTCGACATCTCTGTAAGAGTGAGAGTAATGCGCAATGACAGCGCTCGACATCTCCATAAAAATGGGAGTGATGCAGAAATGACAGCGCTCGACATCTCTGTGAAAATGAGAGTAATGCAGAAATGACAACGCTCGACATCTCCATGAAAATGAGAGTAATGCAGAAATGACAGCGCTCGACATCTCCATGATAATGGGAGTAATGCAGAAATGACAGCGGTCGACATCTCCATGAAAATTGGAGTAATGCAGGAATGACAGCGCTCGACATTTCCATGATAATGGGAGTAATGCAGAAATTACAGCGGTCGACATCTCCATGAAAACGGGAGTAATGCAGGAATGGCAGCGCTCGACATCTCCATGAAAATGAAAGTAATGCAGAAATGACAGCGCTAGACATCCCCGTGAAAATGAGAGTAATGCAGAAATGACAGCGCTCGACATCTCCATAAAAATGAGAGTAATGCAGAAATGACAGCGCTCAACATCTCCATAAAATGGGAGCCATGCAGGAATGACAGCGCTCGACATCTCCATGAAAATGGGAGTAATGCAAGAATGACAGCGCTCGACATATCCATGAAAATGGGAGTAATGCAGGAATGACAGTGCTCGACATCTTCATGAAAATGGGAGTCATGCATAAATGATTGCGCTCGACATCTCCATGATAATGGGAGTAAGGCAGAAATGACAGCGGTCGACATCTTCATGAAAATAGGAGAAATGCAGAAATGACAGCACTCGACATCTCCATGAAAATGGAAGACATGACAGTGCTCGACATCTCGATGAAAATGGAAGAAATGACAGCGCTCATGTAAAATGGGAGTAATGTGAAAAGAGAGTAAGAGACAACACTTGACATTTCCATGTACATGAGGATTTGCTTTTTGCACAAGTCAGGATATGACTGTTTATTGTATTGCTTTGTCAACTTTGTAAGTTAGGGATTAGAAGTTTAATTTACACAGTATGAATTTTGTATAATATTCATTTTAACACCCCATTTAATGATAAGATCATATTTATTTTAGTCAGTTTTGTTCAAAATGAATACATGTAGTGACAACATATTCCAACTTGTTCTATAGAGTAATGAACAAAACTATTTAGCTCAAAAACATGTTGTGTTTTCACTATTTAACATAATGGACTGCACCATATTTAAATAAATCGACATGATTTAAATAAATTGACACTATTTAAATAAATCCTCTTGATTTAAAGTATATCATTAAGATTTAAAATATATCCTCACGATTAAAATATATCCATACGATTTAAATTATTATTTATATGCTTAATATTTTAATATCTTAATATTTTAATATATTCTAAGGCTAAATGTGCAACATTTACTTCAAACAATATAGTCCCCACCGCGCATAATTAAAATATTTCTATTTATGCTCATAGAGGATTTGTTTAAATTTTGTTAATTTATTTAAATTGTGTCGATTTATTTAATTATAGTGAATTTAATTAAATTGTTGCACATAATTATACTATAACGAAGGTCGATTTATTTAGATCACAAACGAATTATTAAATCAAAACCATTTATTCAAATCGTGAGGATATAATAATCTAAATCGTAAGGATATACTTTAAATCGAGAGCATTTATTTAGTGACGATTTATTTAAATCGTTCCTATTTATTTAAATTTGGTGCAGTCCATGTTAAATAGTGAAACAAATCACTTTTTTGAACTAAATGCCTATATTTTTTTTAAAACGGCGCACCTTTGTTCCATTTCATAATTTTAGTCCATTATTGATTTTGAAAAAAATTGCCGCGATGCTTGGCGAACCTTGTCGCAACTTTGCAGAGAACATCACCACAAGCATCGCCAGAACATTGTAGAGAAACATTTTATGCAAATGAAGTTTGCTGCAAAGTTGCCGCACACTTTTAATACAAAGTTGCAGCAAAAATCGCCAGAAGAGTACAGCTAAAAGCGTTATACAAGTGAAGTTTGCTGCAAAGTTGCGATGAACATCGCCAGAACATCAACAGAACCTCATTTGCATATTTATTCGATGCAACTTTGCCGCAGACCTCATTTGCATGGTAAAAATGTACCGCAACATCGCCGCAAACTTGTGTGCCGCAGCTTTGCAGCAATGTTTGCCGCAGAGTTGCAGCAAATAGTCGCCAGAAGCCTATATTTTTGGTAAGGTTGTCAATTTGTTTGTGGTGGAGGCAGACCACCCACTTTTCCTGGGTAGAACCAGTAATGTAAACTTCCCGCCATCCGTACGAATCGACCCTTCCCTGGGGGTGTATATTTCCCAGTTGAGTACTATGATTCCAGATGGGCCAGAAACGCACACCAAGAAATCGAACAGCGGTCGATCTTTTTAAATATAGGCTGCGAATACGCACCTGTACTGTAGATGGTCACTGAGGCTCGTTATACTTTTTGACCGACAGTGCCGAGTCGAAAATTGTATCGTTTTTGGCTAAATTTAGCGTGTAATTTTGATAAAAAAATAACATGATTTTCGTAACACGTAGCACACGTCATGTACTAGATGAGATTAAACAACATATTTTGAGTATCTCCTTGTATTTAATTAAAAACGAACACGAGGGTTATCATTTTTGTGCGCATTTTAACAACAGCATTTCTTGCTTTTTACATTCCCTCGCTTCGAAATTTTAATGGGTGAATCTCGCAATTTCTCGCGCAGTAAAGCTTCTAAAAGTCAATTCAGCTGAAGATGACGAAACTTAAAGGGAACTGAGATTGTAATCGTGTAAAATTGTCACAATCTTCGAAAATACGTGTTTAAAAAAAAGAAAATGGCGACCGTTTCACTTTTGTTTGACGTTGACGGAAAATGACGTACTACTTTCCATTGTCATGTGTTGCTATGATAAGTAGTCGGCGGAGCCAAATAACCACTCTGCTTCCCACTTAAATATGAGGTGTTTATATCGACGATCGGTTTGTCAGTTTCATATGAATGCTCTGATGTGACCAAATAAAATTCATGTGGTTATGGATCATGAAAACACATTTGAACAATTTGATATTATTTTACATAAGCCTCGACATATTTTAGAAAACATTGCATGTTTTTGTTTAAAATGTAAGATATGACGATAAACAGATCATTTACGAAAATGAGAATATCTTCAAGGGTCTTACATGCCATGGTCATAGATTATAGGGAAATTTGCTTTATAGCCATATATTCTTTTAAATTAAAAATAATACTGTCAATAGTTTTTGCAACGATAGCTGCTTATGTTCAAGATGATTGTTTGCATTTAATAAGCAGATACATGTATCCCCCTTTGTACTTTATTGCACGTATTTCACCCTTATTGAGAATGCCGAATTGAAAATGATATATATGACAACAAACTACTACTTTAGGTTACGTTTGCAATTTTCGTTAAGAAAACAGGTAATGGTCTCGCCGTTTGTTTTACATAAACTATCATGTCAGATACCTAGAATGTATCAACTGTAATGGTTATTGTGGAAGTTCGTGTACATCGGCTACTAGTCATCGCAAACTAGTTAATTCACATTTGAGCCAGTGATAACACCGTGAAAGTTTAAAGTCTGTATTGAAAACAGATGTGCTTTTAGTAAAACCAGATGTCTCTCCCAATAGGGAAAGGGCATTAAATCCAGTACAAATAATTTGACTGGAACATGACGACGTTATGCACAACACGACTTGGTAGAGATCATCCGTATTAAGTTTCGTTGCAATCTGGCAAGTAGTTCAGGAGAACCTTTCCAGACAATGTTTGCGTATTAAAGCTTTTAAAGGGCCATAACTTGCATACGGAAAACGGAAAACGACACCGATATGCGCAACAAGGCTTGGTACTGATCATCCCTACCAAGTTTCATTGAAATCAGGTCAGGGTTCAGGAGAAAAGTCTGAACAACTTTTGTGTTTCAGGGGCCATAACTGCGCCAAAATCATTTGACCAGAACAAGGCAAAGATATGCGCAGCTATGCTTGATACTGATAATCCCTGCCAAGTTCCACTGAAATACGTCCACGGGTTCAGGAGAACTAATCCGGACAAATTGTGTGTATTAAAACATTTATAGGGCAATAACTGCCAAAAATCATTCAATCGGAACATGGCGATGATATGTCCAACTAGGCTTGGTACTGATCATTACTGCGAAGTTTCACTGAAATCCGGCCAGGGTCAGGAGAACTAGTGTGGACAATATTTTTTATTAAAATGTTTAAAGGGCCATAACTCTGCCAAAAATCATTCAACCAGAACATGGCGATGCCCAACTAGGCTTGGTATTGATCATCCCAAGTTTCATTGAAATCCATCAAGGGGATCAGGAGAACTAGTCCGGACAAAGTTTCCGTATAAGGGTAATTTATTACGCTGTGAGGATAATAGACCCTGGTACACGCCTTGATCCCAACTAAACCCACCAAGCCCAGTCCCTAGGATGACCCATACAGATCGAGACAAAAACCCGTTACTTACATATTGACACTTGAGACAACGATAATACATTAAAAAAAAGTTCACACTCTTGCTGGTAAGCATGTATGAGTAATAATAGTACTTTTTATGTAAATCAACTAAAACATCAGATAAAGACTAGGTTCTACATGTTGACCCTCCACACAATTTAAGATGACCATTGTGCATTTTTGTTGTGTCAGTACACTTCACTTGCAATGACATTCAAGTTGATATGAACATTACTCTTTTTGGAAAAAAACGTGTTTTCACCCCACCTACACAACCAAGTACATCCTCCAAGGCATGACCCAGAGGGCCTACGAAAAACACATTATATATATTATCTATTGACCCTTGTGGCTACACTAATACATACACAATGTAACACTCCTACATTAAGCATTTAGGTGTAATCTTAACCACAGCCACCCCAAGGCTCAGGCTCTGAGGAGGTATGAACATTGTAATTACTCATTGAACTACTCTTAAGTAGTATAAATTATGGGGGTTCCAGCCCAGTTTTCCCGGCCATTTCAAAACGCCTTGTGATACATTTGCCAACCATGGCTACATTACAAATTTAAAACTTGTTTAAGAACACTGATCATACTTCTCCTTAGTCTTAATATAAATGGCATACATTTTTGCTATTAAAGCCGCAAACAAATTGTAAATTCCTCAAGCAAACCTGTTCGGGAAAAAATACTTTCCCGAAGCCACCATAATCTATACTACTTATCAATCCGGTTTATCAATTTAACAAAAGCAATATGTTGTCTCTTATTTAATTGTTATATTATTTGTTCCTACCTCCATTTTTATAAATAACTAAAACATTTTGAAATCATTAAGCAAAGTCAGACAGAATTGGCCAATAGTCGTCATCATCTATATCATGTTCTACCATGGAATATTTTCTTTTTCTTTACTTGGCTATATTATATTTTAAACCGAAAAGAATGTCTCTATTTTTATTCAGCTCTCTAGGATAATAATGCATTTTCAACAGTAGTCGTTTTCGTTTTTTAGTTTGATTTTCTTTGGTGTATACAAAATCAACACAAACTACATCATATTATATTCTACTTTGTTTATAACCTAGCGGAGATATCTTTATTTACACTGTCCCGTTTATTGGAATGGCAATAGGGCAAGAGTGAGGTGGTTTTATGCACCATATAACCTGGTTTAAACACCCAGTGGCCTTTTTTGCCACTGACCGATCCAAGGCGGTAACCCTATTATCAACCCGTTTGTGCTTGCGATGTCTTATCTTGCCTATTCATAGTTGTTTCTTGTTTCTTTGTGTGTTTGTGGTTGCTGTCTTCCATGAATGCTACTTTTTCTTTTCTACGCGTGCTTGTTTGCCCTTTTTTTATTAGCTCACCTAATCATGAAGTGCCCAATGGTGAGCTATTGTGACCACTCTTCGTCCGTCGTCTATCGTTAACATTTACCTTGTTTACACGATAGAGGCCAAGTACTTGAGCAATCTTAACCAAATGTGCACAGATTGTATATGGCCATAAGATCTCGAACGAGTTCGATAATGGGCAAGATCGGACTAGTAATACTAGAGTTATGGCCCCGAATTAGCCAAAAACATGCAATTTTACATGTTATCAGGAGACAAGCAACATTTCTTGAGCAATCTTAACCAAACTTACACATGTTTTTTTGTTTGTTTTTTAACGCGATGGTTTTGAAGAAACTTAGCAGGAAGCATTGGTATGTCTAGTTGTGCATATTGCGTATTTTTTCTTGGTTCGTTCATTTTTGACGGAGTTACGGCCCCTTGACATGTTTATTTTAAATTTCTTGTCGGTGCTACTCCTCCTAAACGCCTTGTTGGATTTTGACGAAACTTGGCAGGAAACATCGGTAAGATGTTTAGTTGTGCATTACGCGCTTTTGTTCCGATTCGCTGATTTTTGACGGAGTTATGGCCCTTTGACATTTTTACTTTAAATTTCTTGTCGGCGTTACCCCTCCTAAACGGCTTTTGGGATTTCTACGAAATTTGGCAGGAAGCATCAGTATGATGTCTAGTTGTGCAAATACTGTAAAGCAATGAAATATTTGACAATAAATACTGAAAAGGGGATCCCTTGGAAGCAGCAAACACAAACAAGAGATAAAAGTAGCAGACTAGGTTTTATTGAGTCTGTGCATGAGAGGTAATGCAGTGAGCAACATCTCTCACGCCTCCTAGCACCGGCTTAAACGATATTCTACTTTAAGCCACACAGATTGGGCTTGATGATCCCAAAGGACCAATAAATAACACAACTGAATTGTAGTCGGGGAGTCTTTTTACAGCCGCCACACAGCATTAAACAAACGCTAGTTCGAAACCATCTAGATCTTGTTAGTAACGACAGAGTTATAGCCCTTGATTTATTGAGAAATGCTATATTGTATTTTCCTTTGTAGCTTCTCATTTTCTGTCTGATCTTTACCAAATTTGTTTAGAATGTTAATATCAATAAAAGCCTAAACAAATTGTCTGATTTATATCAAACGTAGGATTTGTACGTTAATTTCTATTAATAACACAGATTTCTTCCGTCCAATTTGGTTTACACCCTTACTCAAAGTTATTTTATATTTGCTGATTCGAATCTTGGTTCCTATCTTAAACTTAGGTAAAGTTTTATTATTTTTCATCTTTCTATACACGTTGAAATACGCCTTTTGTGTTTATGATGTCTTATTTGGCCTTTTTTTTATCTATGTGTTCATTGTTTCTGTGTGTGTTTGTGGTTGACTGTTATCCTTGAATGCTGCATTTCCTGTTCTATTTTTATATCTATATTTCCTTTATTTATTTTTTCTCACTTGCTTCAATCAGTGTCATTTTAATACTACGATGTTTTGTATTATTATACTTATCAACCATTGCCTGCAACACATCTCAATATATATTTGTATTGTTTGCTGTAAAATGTTTCCTTATTCTCTTTTAAAGTTCGGTTAAACCGTTTTAATTACAACAGCCTTTCCATAACTAAACGTATAATACATTTTAATATAATTATAATCAAGAAATTCCTTGAACGTTTTATTGTAAAGGTCTACACCTTGATCAACCCAAAGGAATTTACATTGTCTCCCCGTACTTATACTGTTTGAAAAGCTTTGGTAATTTATATACCAGTTGTATATAGAACTAGCATAACCCTAACAAATTAACTAAAGACATCACAAACAGTAAGAAAGTATTTCATACCTTTATCATTTACTTTAAAAAAGATAGCATATCTAATAATTCGGCTGACAATATTTTATCAATTTCATTAACAATAACAGAAAGTTGAGTTAACTTTCTTATAGGTTTATGAAATTCTTCGGTTAGGCTGTCCGTCCATCTCAATTCATTGTATTGTTTTTCGACACTCCAAGTCCAAGTTTATTTTTGTACTGACAACCTGCTTAAAAATCAAGGCTCAACGTCAACAAAAACGACGACGACGAAGGACGACGAAGGCGAACGATGGACAACTCGCCATCCCATCGGCTATGTTGGCCTTCGGCCAGTAGAGCTAAAAATAGAGAAGATAATGAGTACTTTAGATGGTGCCACTTAGCTTATATATTTCCTGCTGAAAAACATCCTCAAAGAATATCAAAGTATAAAAAGTATATTGGAGATATTAATTATAAAGGAACTGCATTTCCTGTAGCTATAAATCAGATTCCAAATGTAGAAAATCAAAATAATATAATTTAATATATTCGGGTATGTAAATGATCAGGTATACCCGTTTTTATATCAAAAATAAAGGAGAAGAGACTTATGTGATGCTTTTAATTAATAAAGAAGAAAAGTCATTGTGTATGGATAAAGGATTTCAACAGACTGATTTATAATGAAATCTTACACAAGGAAAGAAATGGTTTTGTAAAACACGCTTACAGTGTTTTGCAACAAAACTTGTTTTAGAAAAGCATGACCCTGATTGTCTTTCGCTTAACGACAAACAAGCAATACAAATGCTAAAAAAAATGATGAGAAGGTTAAATTCAAAAATAATTAATGGTTCCGTGTGTTATATATGCTGACTTTGAAGCAATAACTAAAAACATGTCTTTGGCTTTTAACAATCCTAAAAACTCACAGGAGCATATCAAAAACATACTGGTTGTTTGTTGTTATTATGATATATACTCTTAACCAGTTGTGACATACAGAGGACCAAACGATGTTCATAAGTTTATAGAAAACATAATAAAAGAAGAAACTATTGTAGGAAATCTATGTTGAAGCATTAAAAAAATAACAATAACAGAATCACTGTCATATTTGCAATATAAGATATGTAATGGGTTTCCAATACATGTTCCAAATCTTGAAAGTTTAGTGAACAACATCCCGTCATTTAAATATACTTCTCAAGAGTTCTTTGATAAACAGTTAGAATTAATAAAAAGGAAAGGTGTTTATCCTTATAGTAATCTGAATAGCTTTGAACTCTTTGCAGAAACTCATTTGATTAGTCAATATAGCCTGTAGTTAAATGATGAACATATTTCGGATGCAGATTATGACACCTAGAACCTGGTTTAAACCACCAGCGGCCCTTTTTGCCACTGACCGTTCCAAAGCGGTAGCCCTATTGTCAACCGTTTTATGTTTGGGATGTCGTTTGTTGCCTTTAAGTCAACTTTATAATTGTTGTTTGTTTCTATACGTGCTTTTTGTTGACTGTGGTCCTTGAATGCTGCATTTTCCTGCTAGACCGTTATATTAAGAAAATGAATTAATGTTAAATTGACACACGACGACGAGGTTCTCTTGCAATATGCAGCAAGAGCTTCTATTCTAATAATTGTGACATTGTTAATTATCCCCACTTGGATGGGGATGTTCCCCGAGCAACTTCTTATGGGGTGTATGGGTCTCAACTTATTCGTTTTTCAAGAGCTTGTACTCGAGTTGAGGACTTTAATATTCGTAATCTTTGTATAACTAAAAAGCTACTCAATCAGGGTTACCGTTACCATAAACTTCGTAAAACCTTTGCACATTTTTATTATCGTAACCCTGATCTTCTTTCCAAATATAAAAGTAATTTAAGGACTCTTCTGCGACAATGACTATCACAACCTGACTTCTATGGTGATGTGTTTTATAAACTTCGTAAAATTTCTTTCTCATGATCACTTTCATACTATCTTTGTTAAACTTGTTAAAAAGTTTATCAAAAGAGGTTATGACCCTCTCATTTTGCAACGTACTGCATGCTTGGTGGTGGACCTTTTTACAGTTCGCCACTATGCTGTCCTCTTTAATTGTACGATGACCGGACAGGCTGTGGACCCTATGATGACGCCTACCTAAAGCCTATTGGGACGGTGGCGTTTGATGTTTGTCAATGATCTTTCTTGTCGTGCCCTTAATGGTTTATTCTCTTGTTGCTCTGGCTACTGCCAAGTCAATGAGTACCTTCATTGTGGCTTTCTAGGCTATTGTTGTTTTGTATTATATTTACACGAGCATATTTGTGTTTTACTTATATTGCCTATTGATGCTGCCTTGTTAGTTAGAGATTAGATCATGGCGGGGATTTCTTTATTTACACTGTTCAGTTTTAATGGGATGACAGTAGGGTAAGTGTGAGGTTTGGTGCATCCCTAGAACCGGTTTAAAACCCCAGTGGCCTACTTTGCCACTGACCTTTCCAAGGCGGTAGCCATATTGTCAACCTTTTTGTGTTTGTGATGTCGTTTGCATTTATTATTACTTTTGCCTTTTTGTTTGTCTGTTTGCGTGTTTGTTTCTGTGTTTTGTGGCTGTCGTCCTTGAATGCTGCTTTCCCTGTTCGATCTTTTTATATTTCTTTCATGTCTGTAAAATCTTTAATGAAAATTTTATTTAGAAATATAATTTAAAAAAAATAATTTTAAATTGCCCTTGTAATGTTTGTGTGGCATTTTATACTTGTCAAGCTATCTGATGTACGATTTCCAATATAATTACATTAAAACAAATATAACAGCAAGAGGCCCAATACGGCCTTTATCTTTATACTGGCTGTATGGAGTCGTTTGGAGTCCATCGCATATAACCACGCTTTTTAATATGTGCAGGAAACTAAATAAGGTTTTCCAATTAGTAGGAAAAAAATTGTTGTAGCACTTATGGCAAAACCCGTTGCCCTGCATTGAGCAAAATGGCAGTTGCAGTTTCTCAAGATGAACCCCTCTAGAGGGGTCCCTTTTACGCTGGAGTACACAACCCATTAATATATATTGTACCTCGAGTCCACAATCGACCATACCAAATTAGAAACAAATGCATTCGTATTTGGACAAGATTTGCATTTTTTGTTTTGTTTTTCGACCCGATTGACCCATAGGGGTGCCCTGCGAATGGACCTAAAATATGCAAACGTATTGCTCATCCAAACATCTTTAACTAACAAATACACCAAACATGAACATAAAATCTAAAAGGGTATAGAAGGATTAAACGTCACAATGCCTAAAATTACTTTAAGTTCCCCAAGTAGTACACCTGTAAACTGGCTCCTTTATGCAGCAGGACAAAACCCATTTTATAAATGTTGTGCCTCGAGTTCCTTTATGACCGTACATATTTAGAATTAAATCATATTTGGACAAGATATACATGTTTTAAGATATTTGACTTGTTTACCCCCAGGGAGCCCAGTGGGCAGAGCCAATATCCGGGACCTTGTTGCATTTCCTTGGGTCATATGTATTATATATGCAAACTATGACTGTAAAATAGTTGCTGTCGTTTAGGAATGGCAGCTATTACGGACGGATGGACTGACAGACTGCATATGTTAAATATAGCATATTAAGCAAATCAAGGGCCGCAACTCGCGTAATACTGTTTCCATCTGGCTGTTTTTCAAACATGACGATACTTTCATCGATACCAACATTCTGGCAAAATGTGGTTACGATCACATGTAAAATGAAGACCCTATCGTCTTAAAGAGGAAAATATAGCATATTTAACTAAATCAAGGGCCACAACTTCAGTGTTACTGGTCCAATTAAGCTGGTTTTCAAG
Organism: Cyrtodaria siliqua; assembly: GCA_037043455.1. Taxonomy (NCBI): domain Eukaryota; kingdom Metazoa; phylum Mollusca; class Bivalvia; order Adapedonta; family Hiatellidae; genus Cyrtodaria; species Cyrtodaria siliqua. Next base: position 36,004 of record JAWPHD010007309.1, read on the forward strand.
CTTGTCCTATATTTCATTGACATTAGTAATCTGGTAGAGTTTGGTAAAGATCAGATGATCTTAGCATTTTTAAATAAATCAAGGGCTATATAACTCCGGTGTTACTGGTGTGATATGGCTGGTTTTCAAACTTATCCGTGATTTCATTGATATTACCATCTCGTAAACATTGGTAAAGATCAGATGAAAAATAAATGCCCTATCGTCTTAACGAGGCAAAATATAGCATTTTTAACTAAATCAAGGGCCATAACTCCGGTATTACTAGTCCGATTTGGCTGGTTTTCAATCTTGTCTTATCTGTCATTGATATAAGTAATCTGGTAGAGTTTGGTAAGATCAGATGAAAAATGAAGGCGCATTCGTCTTAATGATGCAAAATATAGCATTTTTAAATAAATCAAGGACCATAACTCCGGTGTTACTGGTCCGATATAGCTGGTTTTCAACCTTTAACGAGATATCAACAATCTTTTAACATATGTAAAGATCAAAGGAAAAATGAAGGCCGTATCGTCTTAACGAGGCAAAGTATAGCATTTTAAACTAAATCAAGGGCCATAACTCCGGTGTTACTAGTCCGATAAGAAAAGATCGCATGAAAAATGAAGACCCTGTCGTCTTAACGAGGCAAAACAGCATTTTTAACTAAATCAAGGGCCATAACTCCGGTGTAACTCATCCGACCTGGCTTGTTTTCGAACATATCCGAGCCTTTATTGATATTAACACTCTGGAAAATATTGGTAAATATCGGATGAAAAATGTTTCGAACCCACAGGGACATATTTAACTAAATCAAGGGCCACAACTTCAGTGTTACTGGTCCAATTAAGCTGGTTTTCAAGCTTGTCCTATATTTCATTGACATTAGTAATCTGGTAGAGTTTGGTAAAGATCAGATGATCTTAGCATTTTTAAATAAATCAAGGGCTATATAACTCCGGTGTTACTGGTGTGATATGGCTGGTTTTCAAACTTATCCGTGATTTCATTGATATTACCATCTCGTAAACATTGGTAAAGATCAGATGAAAAATAAAGGCCCTATCGTCTTAACGAGGCAAAATATAGCATTTTTAACTAAATCAAGGGCCATAACTCCGGTATTACTAGTCCGATTTGGCTGGTTTTCAATCTTGTCTTATCTGTCATTGATATAAGTAATCTGGTAGAGTTTGGTAAGGATCAGATGAAAAATGAAGGCCCTATCGTCTTAATGATGCAAAATATAGCATTTTTAAATAAATCAAGGGCCATAACTCCGGTGTCACTGTTTCGATCTTGCTGGTTTTCAACCTTTAACGAGATATCAACAATCTTTTAACATATGTAAAGATCAAAGGAAAAATGAAGGCCGTATCGTCTTAACGAGGCAAAGTATAGCATTTTAAACTAAATCAAGGGCCATAACTCCGGTGTTACTAGTCCGATCTGGCTGGTTTTCAAGGTTTACCGAGTTTTCATTGATATTAACAACCTGGTAAAAATAAGAAAAGATCGCATGAAAAATGAAGACCCTGTCGTCTTAACGAGGCAAAACAGCATTTTTAACTAAATCAAGGGCCATAACTCCGGTGTAACTCATCCGACCTGGCTTGTTTTCGAACATATCCGAGCCTTTATTGATATTAACACTCTGGAAAATATTGGTAAATATCGGATGAAAAATGTTTCGAACCCACAGGGACCTATGAATCTTTATGTGAGGAAGCTATCCAGCTGGCTTGCGGAACGTCGGGTGATTCTACCCAGGTGCCAGTCCGTGCACGAAAATATATGATCTTCCTCCATCAGTGGAAGCTGGAAAGTCGCTATATGACCTTAGCAGTTGGTGCGACTATAGAATTCAATTCAATTCAATTTAAAGTTTCATCAATATTGGATTATAAATATTTAAGTTACTGAGGGTAAACCGGAACAATCATCAATTTCAAAAATCCTGCATTATAGGTGCGATCTGGCTGGAACTTGGCCTAAATATTATGGCCATAAACATTGTACTAAAGTTTTATCAAGATCCGATTGTAAATATTTAAGTTATTGATCGGAAACGAAATTGACGACGAAATGGACGAAATTCAAATTCAGTAGCCTTCCGCCTTTGGTGGTGAACAAAAAACTTAGCGCTTATATGGAGTAAAATGATATTGTTGTGTGTATCGTTAGAGTATGTATGAGAATAATTATAAAATAGCACGCACATCTTTAGAACGGTGAGATCTGCAATTGTAAAGAAATCTATACATTTGATCTGACAAGTGAAGAAAACTTTGTGTTGACTCATGCCGCTATTAACTCATCATATGACTTGAAACTACATGTTGCACGTGACTACAAAGAACAATTTGGCTATAAAAGAAGAGTGAAGCGCAGATATACGTTATAAGATTTGAATGTGTTGCGTACTCTGTCTCTACCAAATCAACATGATGATGCCGAAGAATCTGTTCATGCTTAGCTGTGTGGCAGCCTTGCTGGTTGTAAATCAAGGTAAGTTAAATTGTACATATTTCAAATAATGTTTTAATATATCCTCGTTTCATTAGAAATAAATTGAAAAAAACATGCAAATAGACAATAACTCAGAAGTGACTTGATATTTAGTTAACTGAAAACTTAACATATTATACTACTTTGAAACATGTATCTAACAATGCTATCGGGTACACCAAAGCTAAATAATATCGCAACTCTCGATAAATAAATGTGAACCAAGGATGAGCATGAACATAACCTATGAGCAGCGCAAATAGATAACAAGTTTTTATAAATAAAACGTATTTAAAAAACAAAATGTAAATTATATATGTTAAACGTGATTTAAAGAGGCACAAAGCCAATCCGTATAGGACAATGCTAATTAAAAATGCGTGAATAAAAAACCCGAAAATTTACCTGTTGTATTTCGCGCATCAGCACAATCTTAAGATATGCAAAGGTGTCTTCTTTTGTTTTATTGAATGAATTGACATTTTATTTGTATAAAAATGTTGAGCAGTTTGTTTTTCTGCAATAACACGCTAGTTTTAAGTATACATTTCATACTCGTATTTAAAACTCATTACACAAAATGCACCATATTGTTTTGTCGTAAGTCAAATTACATCTGACATTAATTAAATGATAGGCTAAAATATTGCATACAATGTGTTGAATAGTTTTTTTCCGGATATGCATTTTTTTAAAAAATGCATGGTGTCATAATAACCGACTTATCAGATGAATAAGAATAAAGAGATTTGCATGTTTCTTTTGAAAAATAGTAATCTTGAACTTCTTTGTTTAATGACAGTCAGCAATATGTCTTTAAAGACAGCAAAGACGACTTCGAGTCTAAAATGTGGGGTAACCATTGGGGCGGAACATATATTTGGAACAACGGTAATAGCACTTCAAAAGGTGTCGCAATATTGATTAAAAAACAAAGACGATAGTGGACGTTTTTTATCCATATCTCTCGGAACCGGTCATAGCTGTGCGTACAGAGACACAAACATATATTCTCCTTATAAGGGTATAACAAGGAAATTGTTTTTTAAAAAGATTAACGAAATACTGAATGAGCAAAATTCACCCAATATCATAGGTGGGGATTATAACTGTGTAATAAACAGACAAATCGATAGGAAACTAGATCAGGTAAATATGGTAGCGGACGGACGGACAGACGACGGACGGACGGCGGACAACTTTGCATCCCATAAGCTCTGCTGGCCTTCAGCCAGTAGAGCTAAAAATGAAAAATCAACAAAATATTTCTTTAATCTAGAGAAAACAAGGGGTAAACAAAAGCTTTGGTCAAAAATAAAATGTGAAAACGGGGAAATCAAACATGACATCACTTCAATCTTAAAGGAGCAAACAAACTTTTACAAAACCCTTTTCACCTCAGAAGGCATTGGTATTAATTCGGCACGAACTCTTTTATCAAATGTTGGAAAACAAACTACATATTGAGGATGTTGACAAACTTGAACAAAAACTCAAATTAGACGAAGTGGAGATCGCAGTTTCAAATTAAATAAATCTCCAGGAGAAGATGGAATAGTCTGTGAATGGTACCAAACATTTTGGCATACAATTAAAAATGAATTTATGGAAGTAATAAATGAAATATTAGATGACTGTTTGCTGTCGAATTCGCAGTGCAATTGCATCCTTTCACTCATATACAAAGATGGGGAACGAGAAAACTTAAAAAATTGGCGACCTTTAACTTTTCTAACTTAAACCCATTTTATCGTATATTATTCATACTAATCAAAAAGGTTATGTTAACGATCGCTACATCAGCGAGGCAAATCGATTCATTCAGGATTTAATAGATTATGTGGACTCCGAAAATATTGAAGAGATTATAATTTGTCTAGACCAAACAAAGGCTTTTGATAGAGTAGAGTGGGAATGGATTAAAGAATGCTTGGTTAAATTCGGATTTGGGGTCAATTTTATTAACTGGATTTATATGATGTTAAAATCTTCAAAGACAGCAATTCAAACAAACCGATTTGTTTCCGAATACTTCGATATTAAAAGATCTATAAAACAAGGGTGTCCGGTCGCGCCGTTATTGTATATCATCCAAGCAGAAGCTATGTCATGTGCCATCAGAAATGACAAATCCATTAAAGGCATCCATCTGCCATCGCACGATAATAACCAGTTTGAAGCCAAACTAAACCAATATGTTGACGACACAGAGTTATTTGGGAAAAACGAAAATTCATTAACACGCATATTTCACCTGCTAAACACATATGAACAGGTTTCTGGTGCAAAAATGAATACAGAGAAAACAACGAGTCTTTTTATCGGCAATCTTAAAAATAAAACGCCTACATTCAATAAGATAAGCTGGACAAGCTCCTATGTTAAAACATTGGGTGTATGCCATGGGTACAATATTGACGATAATGCGATTTGGTTAGACAAAATAAATATAATTAAGAACTGCCTACATATCTGGAAATCAAGAGACCTGACACTTGAAGGAAAAATTATAATACTTAAAACGTTTATGCTGTCAAAAAATGTTTTTTGAATTAGAAATGCGAGGAATCCCGGACATGAAAGAGTCGGAAAAAATTATGCTAAATTTCGTGTGGAATGATAAGAAGAAACCCCTTGTATTAAAAGTAACAATTTGCCGGGATAAAGAACACGGAGGTCTTGATATGATCATCGTCGGATACCCCCGTGTGATTTGTTCCGTTACTCTCCACCATCACCCGTGGGACAATACGCCTGATTTCGGTCGCTTTAGCAGAATAAAATAGAATAGAACCGGAGTTACAACGACCAATCAAAATAGCGTTTGCAAAATGAATACTCTTCAACGGGAGTCGTGAAAGGTAACGAACATCGACAAAATGGCAGCTTCCATGGACACCAAGGGAAAAAGTGTTTGTTTTGTTTTTTGGCGATTAAGGGCACACATTACCGAAATCTCACGTCGAAACAAAGTATTGAACAATATGGATTTATTTTCAATTCGCTGCTTGTAAAAAACGAAGGGTTTTCTTGCAATTCGTGCTTTTAAAATTAAATGAAGATGAAAAAACAAAAATCGCCAAAATTCAGTGCGAAAAACAGGAGTTATTCAACCAACTGAAGGAGATGCCAGGCATTAAGGAGCGTCTTTGTACAACACCAAGTGGTAATATTATTGTTTCTGTTTGTGAAGACGGTGACTCATTCAAATTTCATATTCCGAACCGTTGATTTCATACTCGGACGCCATTTTGAGTGTTTAGACGATATGATGGATATGATAGACATTTATAAGGTCATTTTAAGCATGAAAATAAAAACAGTATTTAAAATAATAAATGCTAAAAACGGACCACTGGAATGCCATTGGAAAATTCTATCTCAGATCGGCTGATCGACAATTCACACAAACATATTTTTTGTGCAAATGTTCTCCCATCGAGGGTCTGTGTATTAAAAGACAAATACCTCAGCTCTACAAAAAAACATTACATGCTTGAGTAGCGTATCGAAAATTACACACGCCGAAAAACATTGAACAAGAAACCTCTGTTCTTTAATACGTTTACAAGAAGCAATATAGTTTTATTTCAGGATATTTGGGATGACGCAAATTCTTCTTTTGTCTCAGAAAATAAAATTGTACAAAAACTTAAATTCAAGCAAAACTGGATATCAGAATGGTCGAAACTCAAAAAGGCAATTCCCAAAAAGTGTATAAATGCCATGATTATCCGGGTGTTTGTTCCGGAAGTTCCTCCGATGTTAATATAGCGGATATACAAAAAAAAAAGGTGACATAAAGTCTCCCTTTTTTTTTGCATATATTGCACAAACCGTTGAACAGATGCATAATGTTTAACCTGTGTTCGGTGAAAATAGCATTATGTAAGAACTTCCACTGGTATTGTTAGCCTTCCTATAGCTTAATGAGTGCTTAATATTTGCCCAAACATGATTTCATTTGACTTTATTTAAAATAAGCTTTTGCTCCCAATTTGTTTCAGTATTAAGTTTCGCATTATTCGATTTAATAACTTAAATATTCTTGGTCTTTAATTTGTTTGGTGGTGTAATTTCGTTTTTGATAAAACGTGTATGGGAAAACAGAGAAATTATTATAAGAGATATACTAGAATTACTTGATTTTAATTCCGAAATCAATTTAAATTTCACAGACATAGCTTTTGGGGATTTTATCACGTTCCGATCAAGTAGAACATAGTGAATACAATAATATATGAAACCAAGTGGAATGTCTGGAAATTTAGAAAGAGTTATTAATACAACGAAAAGGTCATATCCACTGCCACTCTTTTTTCAAATATAATACCTTCTGTAAAGGAACAAATTAAATGGCAAAATTCAAGAAAATAAAACAATGCAGCAATTGAATATATACACTTGCTGTAGTTTTTTTGTTGTTTTTTTGGTTTTGTTTACTTTTTTTCGGATTGATTTCAAGGAATGAAACATTCAATTCTTTTTATTCAACTGCTTTTCTCGTTGAGAGACAAAGCGTTACACAATGAATTGAAACATATTGTATAAAAGTAACTGCTGTTCTATTCCTTGAATTTCGTTATGCCAAGGGATAGAAAATCGGCAACAGCTGGATAATTACAATTTATTAATTTAATATGCTGAGAATGAATATAATTGAGTGATTATAATAATCAATGAATTAATCATAAATATGTATATGTGTATATTTATGTATATATATTTACGAATTATATGTATATACACATATAATGTATATGTATATATGTATGTGTGTATGTAAACGTATGTATATACATGTGTGTGTGTTTATATATGAATGAATGAATGAATGAATGAATGAATGACTAAATGAATGAATGAATGAATGAATGAATGAATGAATGAATGAATGAATGAATGAATGAATGAATGAATGAATGAATGAATGAAAATAAAATAAGCAGGTCATTGACTATGGCAAAATGAAATGATAACAAAATAAATGTATGTTATTTTTTTGTTTATATTATGTATGTGGCTTACAATGAAGCAAATGAAGACACATTTGATATACATTATGATTATATACATTTTGTTTTTGTTTTGTATATATATATATTAATAAACGGGCCATTGATTATGGTTAAAAAAAACAAAAAAAACAAAACATGTCTTGAAATCTAAAAAATCCTCAATTCCTGTGTCTATACTAAAATACCGATATCAGTACAACTATTTAGCATGATTGTATTTTGCATCTATAGCCTTCCCAACGAAGAACGATGCCGATGGAGCTAGAGTAGAGAAAATCATCAAAACCTTTCTACAAGCTAAACAGTTAAAAACACCAATGAAACTTCGAGGTAACAAAGTTTTCTTTACAAATCTGTTCTCCCTTAATTGCAAACTTATTGTACTTGCGCTAATTTGACTAACCATATTTAAGTATTTTCTTTGCTACATACAACAGCATTTATAATGCATCATTTACATTATGTTTATCTTACGCATAATATTGTATATACAATACATGTTTATAATTGGTTAAGCGTTGTGTTGTGAAATGTGGCGGAAGAATTTACTTGAATTCATTTTCATAAAAAGGTGTGTGTGTTTATTATTATTTGGGTATTGTTTCTTTGTGGGGGGAAAAGTAAAAGAAGAAAGATCCAATAAGTATCTTCATTAATTAAGGGTTTACCTAATTTTACACCTATATTCTATGGGTCCTTTTGTTTACACATGCATGGTATGGTCGATAGCAGTCTTATCATATTAACTACGCGTAGAAAAAAACACAACATTTTCGGGTGCTTGTGTACCTGCATGTATTTATCACTAAATTACTTCTATGACATGAACATAAATTGGATCTTTGCGGGAACTAAAAACACTTGACTTGCTCAAGGACACACGCCCGTTGTTCCACGACAACTTCTTCAACTCTGAAACATTTTGGTTTTAAGGCAGGCATTGTTCTTTTCTCGGTGAGGCCATTTTATAGATATTTGTTTCGATGTATAACACATGTGGTAATGATCATAGGATTGATAAGCAGTTAGCGTTAAAAAAACGTTTTCGTTGTTGACAACACAATCGCGTATTTTTGTTAATGGAAACGTGATACAATTATGTTCTTTTTAAGCAAAAAATAGGATTTACAAAAACAGTATTTTCGATATGTAGCTGACAACTATCTTCTTCTGTATAGAACGATACAATAAATAGGACAGGCATGTTATGTTGCTATCTAAATGGTTATCAACATAATTAGATATATTAAATATCAAGTCTATTGGGTGAGGCTTAGAAAACAAAGAATGCCGAGCTATTCGGCGTTGTAGTGCCTAGTCTAATAAACTTGATAGTAAAAGGCACTGGCATAAAACTCTTTTATTTTCATGTAGATTCACATATTCTGTATGGTTTACTAGTTTAATCATCACCAACAGGAATAACAAACAGTTCGACCTAAATTCAAGACAGTCACTTCTTAAATATATTCGAAACAAAATGTTAGTAAATAAAAAAAAAGATGGTTAAACAACTAGGTATGAAATTAAATAGTACTTTTATACCGGAAAAACTATTTACCAATATTGTGTGTATCCATTAAAGGCTTGCCAGCTGGTGGTGAATCCGGGGAAGCTGAAAAAATTACCAATCTCCTGGATCAAACAGTCGTGTGTGAACAGACAACTTGCATGAATGAATGCGCCAAAGCCTACTTGACTACGTCTGAGACGGATATGTCACAGTTCATTTGTCCGTACGTATGATTTATATTAGCATGAGTACTAGCTGCGGGGGTTTCAAACGGTCTTATTTGGATTTTCTTTATTTGATCTTTATTACCATACGCTTTTACAAACACTGCAATATAGTGCAAGGAGTGGGGATTGTTCAGTACTTTATTCCATAGAATAATTTGTTGAAAGCGCACGCCATCCAGGAAACAATCGAGCAGTGATATGGTATTCATTTGCATATTTATTACCAGTGTATTATAGTATGTCTTCTATTACTGTCTTACACTTCCACGCCATAAGTTATGTGATAAAAGCACATACAGACAAATAATAGATAGCGAACTTTCTATCCCAGTGAATTAGCCAAACTATCACGAGGCACTTGTCTTTTCCTTCTAACTCCTCCCTCAAATATTCATTGATTTTGATGAGAATACATTTAATAATGAGTAGCAAAATGGGATCATACTAATTTGTCTTTATTTTCAAAATATTATTTTTTATAAAAATCTGTTTTAATAAAAACAAATCATCACGTTTTGCTTCATCCTGAAAAAGCAAGTGATTTATTTGGTGAAACATTCCGTTAAACTCCTTATTTGCTTAAAATGTTCAGGATACCATAATATGAAATATATATATATGTGTGGTAAGTTTTGACAGAATGAACCGTGTATCCATGAAACTCTTTATGAATTGTGTGCTTAAAGTCAACAAAAATAATTAATAATAACTTACCACTTTTATTACGTTTGAGAAAAGAAAACTATTATTTCTGCAAAGCATGTAAAAAACTATACTTTCTGCAAAGCGTGTAAACGTATTTTTCTTTCGTTTGTTTTCTTCGAATTTCTTGTTTCTACTTTTTGTGAAAAGAAGGTCCTGCATATGTCCGATGATCATGTTTATAACACTCTGCTTGACCTCTGCGACACACAGGCTGTCCAATGGGATTTACCGCATTATTTAGCTTAGTTTACAGAGTGTATAGTATATATATAAAAGATATATATACACATGTATGTAGATAGATAGATATTAAATTGGAGATGGGTTGTGGTAAATTTACTTATTTATATTTCAGAAGGGATTCCGAAAGTGACTCGTCGTTTGAGAATCGTGGCTTCTTGGACGACTTTGACTGGACTGGGACCCTGACAAAACTGGGGAAAGTAGCGTTAGAAGCAGCACTGAAAAACAAATAAAGACAACAGCGATCCCAAGCCTTATGCTTAATTTAAAAAATATATACCAGTGTAGTAGTTGTTTGATAGAACTTCAAATAGTGAAAACATAAAGCTAAAGTAAAACGTAAATATGTCGTACTACACGTTTAATATGAACAGAACAGAACATACATTTTATTTAACTTGTACATACGTACATCGTTATATATACAAACATAAATTTTCATGCATAATAAGTCGAGTAATCTAGACAAAAGCACTATTGCTATGAGCAATATTAATATTAAATAACTAATATGGAAAGAAAATACAAAAGGGCTAAACATTGTTTAATTAATCAAGATTGTATTCCTTACAGCTAACGCTGTACTAATGTACTAATATATTTAGCTAACTTAATAACAATATTCTTATCCTGTGTCTGCATTAATTCTAAGAATTTAATCATACTAGGTCTTATAATTTTTTTAATATAAATTGTCCGGATTCTTGTGTAACAAGGACAAATCAAAATAAAATGGTATTCATCTTCCAAATCAATACTGTGACAGCATTGACAATATCTTTCATTTCTATGTACTCTATTACGAGAGTATCTATCTACCGGTCTGTATTCTTAACGAATGTGCTGATATTCTGAAGTTTGTCAAATATGGTCTGAGATTACATGGTAAAATATCAAGGTATGATTCAAAATTGAAACTCAATTTACAATTATTATATAATTCAAGTACATCACTTGATTCCTTATCTACAAACCATCGTTGTATAAAACAATCAACAACTCTTTGTCTAAACGTATTTATAAAGCATTTAGCATTAACAGAATTTGGGTAATTCCAAACATGTGTAAAACCATATTCGTTTAACATATTTTTTTCATTCGATGCCCAATTTTTATAACCATTTTCACAATATTTTAGTGTCGATGTGTAAATGCTTTTAAGTATTATGTTATCTGTTTTCAATAATTCAAACCAGTATTTAAGTATTCTTACATAACGCGTTATAAATAAAGGATATCTTCCTAATTCACCATATACTCCTGATGTACAAGAACTATTTCTTACTTTTAAAATTTGTTTACAAAATTTACAAAATTTTAAAAGTATTCTTTCGATTTGCTTTGATTTCGTATATCACCAAATTTCAGAAGAATAATTTAAAATAGACCCCACAAATGAATCAAATAATTGACATAATACTTTTGGTCTCACCCTTATATTTCTACAGTTTACTACGAGAACATTTAATGCTTTCAAACATTTTCCAATAAGTTGTTCTTGTTTCAGAGCAAAATTTCAAGTATAATTAAAAATTGTACCTAAATAGTTGAAATCATTTAATACCTCTATATTCTCTCCATTATAATGCCAAGATTCATTGTTTAATAAACCACCTCTTTTTCTAAAAAAATAATCTTTGTTTTAACAGTATTCACCTCTGATCCCCATTTGTTACAATAGTCATAAAGTAAATTAATATTTTTTTGTAATTCTTTAGGTGATTTCCCCATGATAACCATATCGTCCGCAAATAGAAGTAATATAAGTACAATATCATCAAATTCTAAACCGGTATTAATATCATTTTGTAAATATAGTTCTAGGTCCTCAATAAAAAGAGAAAAAAATATCGTCGAGTTTATGCAGTGTGTTTGCTCTGGGTGTAGCCTCCCAGGTCTGCTTCATGTTTAAAATCTTTCTCATCCTCTTTGACACCACATGTTCTACAATAAGCAGATTGTATTGTCAGAAAGAAATTCTTCCAGAGGAAATAAGCCAAAAACATATTAACTTAGTTGTATTTAACATTTTTATTCTTAATCCATTTCACGACTGTTATACATATACCTGTATGACTGAATGTACATTTCAGTGTGTGTTTGCTCAGGGTGTTGTCTCCTAGGATTGCTTCGTTTTTAAGCTCTCGCTGATCCTCTTTGGCACCACCACATGCTCCTTAATAGAAAGATTGTATAGTCAGAAAGAAAATGCTTATATAATAAGCTTATAACATATTAATTTAGCATTACTTAACATCTTTATTCTTAATTGAGTTCAATACTGCTAGACATATACTTGTATGAATGAATGCACATTTTTGAATAAAATATACTTCCAACAGCAATGTTTTGTATTTTGAGGCAGCTTGCTAGACCAGCGTTGGAGCTATTTAGTTATTTCAAATTGTCATTGCCTGTATGTATCACCGAAAGGTGAACTTTATTCTTTCCCCCATCGCCTACTAGAACATTTTAAGGTACTTGCCTCTAGAATTAAAACAAACGATCAATAACATAGATCTAGTACAAGTATTGCGGATACGTTATGTATAAATTATCACTCCTTTTTCCATATCACTCGTGATATCATCTTGAGAATTCAATATCAATAACAAGGTCCGTAGGACCGAGCTATTGATATTGTATCAGATCTGATATCATCCCTCGAACAATATCAAATACCTCGGTCCTCGAACAATATCAATACCTCGGTCCGAGGTATTGATATTATTCGAGGGATGATATCGGGTGTGATGTGGAAAAAGGATAATTGTAATTTATTTGTCATTCAACTACACACACCTACAATATTATTTTGAAAATATTTATAGATCCAGGTGTGATAATGGCAAGTGACGAGTCGTAATATATTCATCATATATTACTGAGTACTGAAAAAATAGTAAAATCTATCTTTTATTATTTATTGTTTTATTATTTTTTTTATCGATTTTGGAAATGTTAATATTAAAAAAGCGCTCTTTTCAGGTTTGTTTTTTGCTAAATAACTTTATATTTAACTTTTTGTTTTAGCAAAGCGCGCATAACCATATAAAGTGGGTATTTTCCTCCACCGCAAATGGGTATTTCGTTTCATAAGACTTTCTTAGGTTAGCGCACCCAAAGTATTGAACAAGAAAGAAAGCGTACAAGGCCGTGAACATTTGGAAAGGCTAATCTCAGAAAATACTGTATGAATCGAAATAACGGCTGGGACAGAGGAAAATTCTCATTCTGTAGAAAAATGTGCAATTCAGCTGAACAAAATTTGTTAACTATTAAGAAAGTTAATCAAGCAAAAACATACCTGAATAGAGTTAACGGGAATGAAATTTAAACGGACGTTAAAAATGACCTACACATTAATGACGTCAGTTAATTAACGGTTATTGACGTTATTTACTTCCGGGTTATCATCCCGCACAGGTTATACTCCCGCACAGGTTATACCTGTGCGGAAAGATATGGATTGCACATCATGTGTCATATCAGGTGGTACAAAAGACTTATCAGGGATAATTACACTATAGTTTAATGATAATTCTTACTATCATCGTCTCATGAATGTGATATTTATTTTATCATACTGAAATCCCCTCTAGCAAATTCCGTAATATATTTTAAATAGTTGTAAATATGATTGATTTATATATTATGGAAATATGTTGGTTTGTTCACTATATATGTTTGTTCTATAATTATTAGTTGTATGTAATTGTGTGTGTATCGTTGTTTATATATATATATGCTCTCCAATACATGCAGGAAATAAAAAATACTACCATTACTGCTCTGCCGGATAGACTGTTCCACTGCTTGTTTCAGTGAACAACAAAACGTTGCTATGAAAGTTATATCGTTGGAATGGAAATAACGTTACTAAGAAAATGAGTGATAGTTTCTTGAAATCGGTCAAGTACTATTGAAGTTCTGATGAGTTAAAAATAGCAATTTCACCATACTGAGCCGATGCGCACACTAACGCGCATTTAAGCTGCACATGAAATTTTATTTTTTACTATCTACCCGTGATTTACTATCACCCTGCACTATCACCCTCGTGTCAGATAGTAAGAAATTACACATTGTTGTCTATGGGGATTTAGCATGGGCGTTGTATGTGAGGTATAATAATATAAGAATCTTTCATGGGTATCCGGTGAAGATCGGGAATTCCGACACAAGGTATTGTTTTAGCCGAGGTTCCGATTAAAACAATTACACCGAGTGTTGGAATTTTCCTATATGAACCGGATACCCATGATTGTTTCTTTTTTGCATACCATTTATATTCGTCAACGACTAACGTTTTGCATGTGTATTCACACAATGACGTCATGCATATCAGCGCGCGACCAGTTGTAAGATCAGGCTTTCCATCACCCATGCCAATCACGGAACACCTTATCCCGTATGCAAGAAACACTGTTATCCTGACACCAACGTGCGTTTTCTTTGTTATAGTCAGAAGTCCGGTGTAATGAAGTACGACCCCCATAGAATAATGACCTCATGCATAGAATTTAGATTCTTTGAGGGGGTCAGTTGTCTATAATTTTAAGATTATTTGTATGTAGAAGAATGACCACCGGTAAATATGTTTTATTTGTGTCTGCGCTGGCCTAACATCTCGTAGTAAGTTTTTATTTTCGAATATGGCATACGAAATTTAAGACATTAAGATCAATAATTATGTGTAAGACACAGCCAGGAAAAATGACCTATGGTCTCCACCTGAAACTTCATAACAATTATATGATATTTGTTAGTTTAATGGTGTCTTACCTCAATTTATAACAACTTTACGCTATATATAAATAACGGTTGATTTTTTTCTTACTGGATAGAACCAGTACTATATATCACCCGCCATTTGTAGGCATCGATACTTGTGCACATAAAAGGGATTTGAACCCGCAGCGGTGAAAGGCGAGAAGGTTTTAAACGCAGCGTCTTTACAATCACGATAATTCTTTAGGTCATTTGATTCATTAAAACAAGAAAATATTGTATACTTTTATTTTAATAATAACTATTTAAAATTCGCATTCATGCGGTAATTATTCCGTCAACTAGTTGACGCTGTCGTAAATGTTAATTCCTGCTGGTTTTCCGAACTGTAGTTACGAACCAGTATAATTATACACGCGACATTTACACATTACGGACGTTATTTGATACGTTTACGACTTCATTTTGTCAGTTATTAGGAAGGCACCAACTTGACAAACACACAAGAAAATATTATCCTTTATTAAAATATTTGATCGTATATTATATCGTTTTGGCAAATATTGGGCGCGGCTCCAAATAGCGGGCTGTCGGCAACACATACATATATAGTGGCAGCCCTTAACATGTTTCACAAAAGAGGGCATGGCCCATAAGCATGATACCCTTAATGAAGCCCCAGTAAGCTTAAACAAAATATGAAGCCCCGATAGGCTTAAACAAAAGAGGGCATGGTACAACAGCCTTATACCCTTAGTGAAACCCGAAAAGTAATGTATCAACTTATTAACGAGTATGACAAATAACGATTAAAAGAAAGGGTGAGGAGGGTGGGGGAAAAATCATTATTTTACATAACATGAACAAAACTACATACCGCTGTCATTACGTTTTGGCCGGGAAAGGCAGAAACAATATTGCGCATGCGCAGTTAAACGAATATTACAATTGTAGAGCAAGCTAACAAAACAGTGGGTGCTGCCTTCCAATAACTTTGGCTATTATTGGAGTAATAGCCCGTATTATTAGGCCCCAACTTGACAAACACACAAGAAAATATTATCCTATATTAAAATGTTTGATCGTATATTATATAGTTTTGGCAAATATTGGGCGCGGCTTCAAATAGCGAGCTGTCGGCAACACATACATATATAATGGCAGCCCTTATTATGTTTCACAAAAGAGGGCATGGCCCATAAGCCTGATACCCTCAATAAAGCCCCAGTAGGCTTAAACAAAATATGAAGCCCCGATAGGCTTAAACAAAAGAGGTCATGGTACAACAGCCTTATACCCTTAGTGAAGCCCCAAAGGCTTAAATAAAATGTTTATTCAAAACTCTAATTCTAAAGTGAAATGTTTCTTCATTTCATCACTTGAATGTTATTTCTTTTCTAAAGATTACAATAATGTGCACGACCGAACTAGGCATGATGCACCAACAATAAGCCCCAAAAGGCTTAATATTTCATGCTGTAATCCCGACCCTGGGGAACAGTGGTCAGTTTTACATTGAAATTTACTAATTATAAAATGGTTAATTGTCATTAACTTTGATTTCGATGAATTGAAGGATTCGCTGACGGCCATATGGCAACGATCAAAATGAAATTTTTGATAATGCCACAGATGCAGCAATCAAAAGGACATTTTGATAATGCCACCGCCAAAAGAAAATAATTTTGGCAAAAGCGAATCCTCACAGCCAAAGAAAATTGGATGTAATAGCATCCATATCTCGAAATATGTATTTATTAGACTATATATAGCTGTATGTAGATAACCTTTATTTGCATATATTTTCTTCTTCTTCTTAACCTTCTTTTTCTTCTTCTTCTTCTTCTTTTTCTCCTTCTTCTGCTGCTTCCTCTTCCTTTTTTTTTATTTTTTTTTTATTTTTTTTAGTTTATATGTCTATAGATACTTATCTTCAAAATTCTGATTAATTTGAAAGCATCCTGAATGGAAAGTATGGCGGAATACTTATTAACAGAAGCTCATTATGCTATTGCAAACGAATAAGAAAATTGACCTCAAGGAAAGGGAGAAAAATTCATTATTTTACATGACAAGATTGAGCATGCGCAATTAAACAAATATTACAATTGCAGAGCAAGCTAACAAAACAGTGGGTGCTGCCTCCCAATAACTCTGGCTATTATTGGAGTAATAGCCCGTAATAACGTACGCTGATCAATTCGTTTGTTTTGGAGGTTAAATGAGCATACGTAGCCGTTAATACTTGAGTCGTTTAATAAAATCTGCTGCCACTACACGATATTGGCTTTGAATAACTAAACTTGATACCTCGTTTAAAATGAGTATCGTCTGCCCGTAGGCGTTGTTCGTCCGTCCGTTTATGCGTCCTTATTCAGATTTAACTCTACTAGTCTACTTTGTCGTCCGTCAGTTAACCTTTTGACATTACTACGTTCTGATATTTACAAACTTTACAATAGTTTTTATATTGATTTAATCTCGGAAGAATTAAAACAAATGTTATAGTTTGACTTGTCAACAATCTAGCACTTTCGTTTTGCATCTGGGCATTGCCAAATTGGCCAGAGTCTTAATACTGACGCACACTCAGACTAGTTCGAAAACCACTAATATCGAACAATAATTATCAGCCTGCCAGAATACCGTTTTATTAACAACTTACAATTGTGTTTTGTTTTTGCTGTTTTTTGTCCCACCTTCTCTAGCCCTTTATCTGCTTCTTTATTTCGCTTTCTCACTCCGTTTTCCGCCAGCTCTGCTTTTGTCCCTCCTACTGGATGTTGATCGGTTTTGACCTACTTTCTGCTGGAGCCTCGCTGTATATTCCGTTTCTACGACGACTCTTGCTGTTCACCCGCAGTTCACCTGATGTTTCTCTTTTTTCCTATGGATTGCACTGTTTCTGGGACATTGCTGATATGTCATGTTATTGTCTATTGCTGTGAAACAGCCTCCCCATAGTACTCTATATTACTCCATTCAAGCTACTATGCCACTACTAGGCTACTGGCCATTACATACTTTAGACGCGCCATACGAATAACCAACGAATTTCTGTCTACAGCTTCCCTATCCCTATTCGGTGAAACGTCGGCCTAACTTCGTCACAAGACAGCAGTGAGCTACTAACTACTCATGAAGCAAATTTGAGGGCTGAGAAGGTGGATTTTTGCCGAAATGGTGATGAATGATAAGCAATGAATTAATGAAACTTGAAATGGAGAGACCAGCATCTGGCGGGGTTTGAACCCACGACCTTCCACTTCTGGGCCCAGCGCTCTACCACTGGGCTATAAAGGCCTCACAATTGTGGTCAAAAGTCAATTTCTTAAATGCTTTACTGTAAAATAAGAATAAAAAATGTTTATTTTCATATCACACCCTATATCAGGACCTCGACCCATATCAGCCCGAGAGCTCTCGGGCTGATATGATGTCTCAGGCCTGATATAGGGTGTGATATGAAAATACCCATTTATTATTCTCTATATATTGCACAAACAACACAAACAGTCCAAATGATTCTAGATAAGGAAAATGTGCACTAGCGTTTGTTAAGTGCTGTGTAGTGGCCGTAAAAAGTCGCCCCGACTACAAATCAGTAGTGTTATTATTTACTGGTCCTTTCGGATCATCAAGCCCATTCTCTGTTGCTTTAAAGTAGAATATCGCTTAAGCCTTTGTAGGACGCGTGAGAAGTGTTGCATCTTATAATTACCTCTCATGAACAGACTCAATAAAACCGTGTAAGCTGCTTTTCTCTCTTGTTTGTGTTTGTTGCTTTTTCAGTATTTATTAACGCTTTTTATAATATTAGACTATTAGACTATTTTAGGTGTATGCGTTATGTCAATACTTCTTATGAAATACATTTACAAATTGCATCACAAAATCTTATTAGATGTCTATTTTAAGGATTTCAACACCTGAATTATCCCACCCATATATATCACAATGAAGAATTCTACATTATAGGTTTACCACCACCAATTACATGTAAACCTCCGCGGTGTAGTCGAATGTAGTTCCTATAATATAAAGTAATCCCTCCTTTTTTGATGAAAATTGGCATTATAAGTAGGGGAAAACAGCCTTTTTCTTGTGGTTGTATGTATAAGAAGCGTATTAATAGGTTTTACTGGATCACTGATAAACATTTTCGAAATTTCGACTCTATGCTTACACTTTGTGAGCAACCATCCCTGAAAACAGCTGTACCCTTGACCTGTTTAGTAAACAAACAAGAAATTTCTTACATGTCTTGTGACCCCACCTTTTCTGGTGATTTTTCAATTGGAAAATTAGTTTTCTATATGAAAATTACACTGCTGCATTATCCATACTTGAGATAAAGTTGCAGCAAATCATTAATATGTGACACTTTAACATTGGTGTCTATGGGAAAATATTTAGTGGTTTCATACCTGTGAAACGTTATAGTAGTATATGCATTTGCACGAACCATTTGTGTTATAAAACAAATCGACGAAGAAGGATTAAATTGAATTGGAGTTTCACGGCGCACCAACACAAAACAGTTATATGGCGCCAACAGGAATGAACATTCCAGTTTCACACTCCATTTACATCTACATAAAAGTATGAAGAATGTGCCTAGAATCTTCTCACCTTCAGAACTGCATAGTTGCTTCAAACTCTCTAGTAAACACTCCGTGTTTCGCCGGAGCCATGATCCTTGTTTTTCTTCGACCACTGAATTAGCACGCACCTGAAACAATACAGGTTTCAAGATGAAGACCTGTATTGAACATGGCAAAAATGATAAAATGAAAATGAATTCGGGGGAATTTTACCCCTCTGCCTGGATGAGCAGTGGTCCTCTTCTTGCCAGAGAACCACACGGCGTCGGCGAAGAAGAATATTTAGGGTGATACCCAGATCACTGTACTAACTACTTACCATGGCAAATATTTGTTAGTATTGGTGCAGTTGTTACAATATCACCTGCTTAGGATATGTATCTTAACATAGGTTGTGATGTTCTAGTACTTGATTTGAAGTATGGATAGCATAGAGTATGGAATTAACCTATGAATGCAACTTTCAGTAAGCATCATCCCGTTTGCGAGCGAGCGAGCGAGCGAGAGAGAGAGAGAGAGAAAGAGAGAGAGAGAGAGAGAGAGAGAGATAGGAGAGAGAGAATCGTGCTATCCACTGTATCAACAGGTTGTATGCTCTCAAGCAGGATGACTGCATTACATACATACAACTAAAATGTCACTCTTATCTAGCAAGTTAGCATCAAGTTCATGTATGTCGAGTTGCAATATGCATGCAAGCCTTATATATGCCCAGCTAAATGCTGTTTTGATGTTGAAATAAAACGCTGTTTTAATTAACTATTATATCACATTTTAATAACTGAGTTATATATAATGGAGATATGATTACATAAGCTGTCTGTGGTAAATATTCAGGGTTAGACATTTGTATGATATAAGGCTTATTTATTTTCAATCTTAATTTTTTAAGAACATAAACAACTGATCTAGTTCACCCTCTAGTAATTATCAAGACACTGAACATATCAAGCGGTTTATGTCCTGTCTATAAACGATTTTACAGTCGTTTTAAAATTCACTATGACTGAAATGCACCCATTGTGTATGATGTTGATATTGTAAACTCAATTTTGATATTGTAAACTCGTTTGCCTGAGAAAGGTCTAGAAATTACTTAGATAGTTGGTTAGAGTTAGGGAAGGTAGCGCAGACTTATCAAGGCCTCATAGATTTCTTAATGCGGGACCAGCAATTCAATGTTTGTAGTACAGGTCTGTTCTTCTTTCTGAAAGAAAGAAGATTGGCTAGAGTAGAAGAAATGGCAACTCAAGCAGATCAGTTTGCCGAGGCTAGAGGTGGAGCTCATAATGTAGTGTCGAAAGACAAAACTTTTAGATATAGGCAAGGGGACGGTCATAGTAATAAACAGAAAGTCCAGAGTGGAAACTATAGAGGTGGAGGTAGTTCGATGGGTGCTAGAGGAGGTAACACTAGTGGTAACAACATAGGTAGACCTTTTATTCGTTGTCGTCACTGTAATGGAAATCATGCTTCACATGAATGTAGGAAAGCGGTGAAAGTGTCCGCTGTCGTAGACAATTTTAGTGACAATAGTAGAGGGGACAACAATGTAGGTTTTAACAACCCATGGAATTTCGTTAGAGGTAGAGGTGGTCAAAACCGAGGTAGTAATAGTCCGGTTATTAAAACCGAGAGTAGTAGCTGTTGTGTTAGATCGGATGGCGTAATGGCGAAGATCGGAACATGTCTCTTTCCGTATGCAAATCTTCCAACGGCAGATAGTAGAGTGAATGGCACGAACGTAATTGTATTGAGGGATACAGGTTGCACAGGTGTGGTAGCTAAAGGCCCCTTTACACAGGGCTGCGACCTTTGTGCCACCTTTGAGCGACCAAAAATGGACAGGACGCTCAATGGTCGCCTAAACCCTGAAAATCATGTTTCTATGTAACTGCTCCAGCGATCCTTGTGCCTCCCTTGAACCACCAAAAATGCAATTTTCGGGCATTTTTATGGCGATCTACGAACGTCCACTGAGCCACCTGCCTGCCTCCCCTTTGCTTCCCCTGTGCAACCTACGGCAACCAACATGATTATAGGCTACATAGGCGACCCCCGAGCAATGTTTGGGCAACCATTGAGCCTCCTCTGTGCCTCCTCTGTGCCTCCTCTGTGCCATCATCGGCGACCAACGGCAACTAACGGCGATCACTGTACGACCATTCAGCCAAATAAATTTGCAGCAGAACGCATCTATTACCTGGCGACCATTGGGCGACAACCGTGCCTCCATTCTGCAACCACGGTAATGCTTGTGCCTCCCTTCTGCCTCCTTTGAGCCACCTTTGAGCAACCAACCTCCTCGGCGACCTTTGTGCGACTGTTTTGAACATGTTCAAAAATTCACGGCGACCATGGCGTTCATGGCGATGTCTGAACCTCCTGTGTACCACCGTTGAACGACCTAGGCAACCATTCTGCCTCCTTTGAGCCTCCAACGACGACCTGGCAAATTTTATGGTCGCACACGGGAGGCACAAAGGTCGCCATCCTGTGTAAAGGCCCCTTAAGCGAAGTTTAGTTACGGATGACCAGTTGGTAGGTAAACAGTCACCGTGTATGTTGTTAAATAAGTCGGTAGAATACGTGCCAATAGCGAGAATAGAGGTAGATACACCTTTCTTTAAAGGGACTACAGAGGCACTATGTATGGACGACCCGATGTATGATTTAATGATAGGGAACATAGAAGGTTCAGTACTTCCGGTAGTGTCCGATTTTAGGAGTAGCATAAGTAATGCAGTAGAGACTAGAGCGGCGGTTCAGAAGCAAGCTCAGGCTTATAGAAAATTAAAGGTTCCTGCAGCCGTAGGTGACATATCCAAAGCGGAGTTTATAACAGCACAAACTCAAGACGACTCGTTAGAGCCTTGTAAAATGAAGGCCAAGGATTGTGTAGTGAAGAAGTGTAAAGGGTCCGGTAGTTCTAAGTTTGTACATAAGAATAGGTTATTGTACAGAAAATTTGAAGATAGTGGTGGTAGACAGTTTCACCAATTAGTGGTACCTACTCAGTATAGAACGACAGTGCTTAAGGTAGCTCATGAGTCGATTATGGGAGGTCATTTTGGCGTAAAGAAAACGTCAGATAGAGTATTGGCAGAATTGTATTGGCTAGGCGTTAGTGGAGATGTAACTAGGTATTGTAGGTCCTGCGATATATGTCAAAGGACAGTACCAAAAGGTCAAATGACCATTGTACATTTAGGTCAGATGCCACTGATAGATACACCATTTAAGCGGGTAGCCGTAGACATAGTTGGACGAATTTTTCCAGTGTCGGATAGAAAAAATAGGTACATTTTGACCATGGTAGACTATGCAACTAGGTATCCGGAGGCAGTAGCATTGCCCTCAATAGAAACTGAGAGAGTAGCTGAGGCATTAGTTGATATGTTCAGTAGGCTAGGTGTACCAGAGGAAATGCTGACTGATTGTGGGTCACAGTTTACGTCAGAACTTATGGCTGAAGTTAGCAGGTTATTTTCTTTGCATCAAATCACGACAACACCGTATCACCCTATGTGTAACGGGTTAGTCGAGCAATTTAACGGGACGTTAAAGCAAATGTAACGGCGTATGTGTACAGAGAGACCCAAAGATTGGGACAAGTATCTAAATGCTTTGCTGTTTGCATTTAGAGAGGTTCCACAAGAGAGTTTAGGATTTTCTCCGTTTGAGTTATTGTATGGTAGATCAGTTAGAGGTTTCTTCGAGAGATGTGGGCAGGTGAAGTAGATAGTGATGAGGTTAAGAATACATATCAGAATACATATCAGTATGTTTTAGATCTGAAGGAGAAACTAGAGTTAATGTTGCAGTTATTGAGGATAGTGAGGAAGGCAGTAGTGTGGACACTAGTCCCATGTATATTGTATTTTCCCACTAGTGTAGGTAAGGAGACAGCATCCGATGTAGACATATCGGGTATGCTTAGTGTAGATCAGCAACGAGAGATAGGTAGTTTACTTTTGCAGTTCAATGATGTCTTGTCCGAAAACCTGGGGCAGACAGGTGGAGTGCAACATGATATTGTACTCACATCAGGGGAACCAATTAGAATTAAGGGATATCCCATTCCATTTCACTCCCGATCAATTGTTGATGAGGAGGTGAAAGACATGTTGAAATTGGGTGTCATCGAGCCTTCAAGCGCCCCTTTTTCATCCCCAGTCGTACTTATTAAGATGAAAGATGGGTCAATTCGATTCTGCATCGATTTTAGACAGCTCAATAAACGTACCATCTTTGATGCAGAGCCAATGTCTAATATTGAGGAGGTATTCTCTAAACTTGCGGGATATTCTTATTTCTCGAAGTTAGACCTCAGTAAAGGGTACTGGCAAGTCCCATTTTCAGACCAGGCTAAAGAGATGACCTCTTTCGAAACTTCACAAGGACTTTTTAAGTTCAAGTTCATGCCCTTCGGTCTCGTAAACGCCTCAGCAACCTTCTGTAGGTTGATGAGGAAAGTCTTGAAGGATTTGTCCAACACAGACAGTTTTGTAGATGACATCCTGGTGTTTACAACAACATTTAAAGACCATATTAAGGCTCTACGTAATCTGTTGGAACGGCTACGCCGGTTTAAACTGACTGCAAAACCTAGCAAGTGTCACATAGGTTACGCAGATATAGAGTGTCTGGGTCATGTTGTCGGGAGAGACCAGAAATTGAAACCACACCCGACAAGGTTAAGGAAATTCAGGAAGTCCCAAGACCCGAGAAAAAGAAACAAGTTAGGTCATTTTTAGGGTTGGCGAGTTTTTACAGGAAATTCATACAAACTTTTCGGCTACAGCTGCACCTTTGTCAGACTTGACAAAGAAAGGTCAACTCAATAGTATAACTTGGGGAGGGGGATGGGGGAAGCCAGGAGCGAGCTTTTGTCTCTTTAAAGGGGAGTCTGGTCAAAACCCCAATACTGAAATTACCTGAACTTGACAAGGAGTTTATCTTCAGAACGGATGCCTCCGATATAGGGGTGGGTGCAGTCCTACTGCAAGAGCAAGATGTGTGTAGTCTCCCCGTGGCTTAGTCAAATCGGAAACTACTACCGCAGGAACGTAACTAGTCTGTTATCGAAAGGGAGTGTCTTGCAGTAGTGTGGGGTGTCAGTAAATTCCACCGATATGGTTTCGGTAAGGAATTTGTCTTGGAGACTGACCACCAACCGTTAGCTTATATGAACAAAGCAAAGGTAGCTAACAGTAGGTTAATGAGGTGGGCACTGACTCTGCAGCCTTACCGGATAAAAATTAAAGCGATCCGAGGAAAGGACAAAATTGGGGCAGACTATTTAAGTCGCCGCACATAATGACAGGTTTAATACAATAGTATAATAGTGTATTGCAGTGTATTGTACAATAGCAGTGTGTGTTTCGCCAGATATGACAAGCGTAGCTGTGAACCGAGCACCGACGCTGCGAGTGGGGGGTAGGTGTGGGAGGGGGTGTCCCCCTCCCGCCGGTGGGGGATTTTGAAAATTAGGAGACAAATGATGCGTTCTCAAGCTATATTTCAGCGTTAATATGGTATTTTGTTTGACACTAGCCCATACCCCACTCAGCCTTCAGATTTTATTATATATTAGGAACTTTTTGAACTTTTATTTTTTCACTTTACTAAGCACCTGTTAGTTACACCCTTATCCATTTTTTAATTTAACCAAATTCACAATGTTCATGATATATTCAGGTAACACGGAAAACCGTGCACATTTTAAGTGGCCACCATAGGGTGTCCGGAAGGGCCGTTTAATAAGTTTAGTTGTGTGCCAATGCATGTAAAAGTGTAGGTCTATCTCCTTAAAAGGCACAATTGTGTAAGGACCCTTTCGTGTAGAATTTAATACTGCGAATTAGGCCACGTACGTCACGGACTGAACGGGGAAATAATGGTTTGGGCGTAACGGTTGCTATAAAATCCATTGTCTTCTAGTTTTGGCTGGGATTGCTTGATAATTGCTTTGTTTGGAGCAGGAGTTGGACGGCGAAATTCACTGGAAATATGTGATCAGTATTTATTTTATTAACTTTTATCTTACATTTGTATTTAGTGGGCTGCGCCATCTTGGTTGGCGGTTACGACATCCGGTTAGCTTTATGTTTCTCAAACACTAACTTGAGACTAGCCTTTGATTTTGAAGTTACTTTATTAGATGTAATTATTGTAATTGATCATTAATTGTAAAACAATGTTAATTTGATAACGTTGTATAATAGGTACATTAGTTAACGTCGGCGTATAACTCAGTGATTGTAATACACGATTGAATTGATAACATTGTATATTAGGTGTATTAGTTAACAATGAGATGAGTGACTAGTATAAATGTTCGACGCGTATACATGGCGTGGTAGAATATACATCCATTGCTACTCATCATAATTAGAGAGTGGCTTGTATATATTTATTAGATCATGATTTGTTGGAGTAATGATGATTATATAAGATTGGTGTGTTTATGAACCGACATCTAAAACGTAAGCCATCCAGGTTTGGATATAAGCCTTCCGGAGTGGAGCTAAGCCTTTAGGGTGTGTAAGCCCTTTAGGTGATTCGAGCCTAGAATCAACCTATAACGTCACGAGCGGTGGAGACGGACCCCGTACCTGTGCAACATGGCCAGATTATAGAACCGACAACCCCTGGGACACGAGGTGGGCCCGTTATCAGTCCTCACTGGAGGAACATCATCCACAACCTCAGTGGAGGTTAACTATCATACATATCGCGTCATCAATCCTTATAGAAGGCATTTGATGACAATCACTGATTGGATTCGCGCATCATCATCTTCTTGAGCTCTCGTGAATCACAGTTATCGCGCTAGATCATAGATCAACATTGTTATAACTTTAGCAACACTTTAGTGTCGTATATCATCAGTCGACACATTTAGTATTTGTGACAATACTAAGAACGTCTTAAACGTTCATGAGAACAGTATTTTCATATTTCATCTGTGTATTCGCTTGTTTCTTTTGATAATTGTACATATATTTAACATATTTTAAAGTTGCATTAAACTTATGTAAATGCATTCACCGTCATTGGTTCTTTCCTGAGTTAGCCCCAACCACTAGGGTCATCCTGCGATAGTCAGTAACTTTGATGAATATAGATGAGAGCGGTTTAGTGTAGCAGGATCACCGAACCCAATAAAGGTAGCTTTAAAGTAGAATACCGCTTAAGCCGGTGCTAAGGCGCGTTAGTGGTGTTGCTTCTAACATTACCTCTCATAAAAAGACTCAATTAAACCGAGTTCGCTACTTTATTCTCTTGGTTGTGTTTATTGCTTCCAAAGGATCTCCATTATCTGTATTTATTTAAATATAGTAAGTGTACATGTAATACTGTTTTTTTTACTGCTAGATCATATATGATCAAATATTTGTTATCCCTTGCCATGTTCAGACACCCATCATCTTGGCTTTATACTGGATCTTTTAGAGAATGGATGTGTTCACTTTTATTCTGACAGTACAATAGATTGCAATTATCTTTTATAACCACGTAACTGACCTCCAAAAACTAACAGTATGAACCTGTTTTACTGAGATCTAAACTCCTTTCCGATTTAGCAACAACAAGCATCCGTGCCAGGAGAGATGTTGTGTCTTCATTTCAGGTGTACGTGTGTTTTCCTTCAGCTTTGGCTTCTTCATACAGTCATTCCAAATGAGGAATTTGACTGTAAGCCATTTTGACAAAGATATTGGCAATACCCTTTATTCTGTCTTCAAGAAATCTCTACTTTGTTTCTTTTCTTTGAGTTTCTGTTTCAGTGGTACTTGTTTTGGTTTCTTCTTTGTCAGGATGGTAGACAAATAATTTCCTTTACTATTACAATGGATTAAATTTCAGCTCATCATTTAGCGTGTCTATTGCTTTAAACTGACTGATGGAAGTTAATGATGCCTCTGCTGTGAAGATTGTCTGGTATGTCAAAGGATAGTGTGGTTTGGTGAGACTCTGGTGCCGAAAAAGAAATGCAGGATCGTTGCGGGCTAAATTGCTAAATTATCTACACTTTTAAAACTGCTTCTTGTATTTCTGGGAATGTCCATACCAATAGCTTTGAAATGCGTACTGTACTTTGAAAATACAAACTTGTCTGCATAAAGGGTGAGCCAAACATGTTGGTCAGTTTCCGTGGAGTCATGGACTCTTTCTCTAAATGCAAGGATATATTTCGCAAAGTCAAGTCAATTGTATGAGAATAAATGTGTGGCTAGCTCTCCCAGTGACAAAATAATGACACTATTTCTCCAAATTCAATAACACATATTCTGTCATTATATTCTGGTAAATATGGTCAATATATTCTGTTGAGCCTCCTTCAGTACACGTGGGTTATCTGGTTTCAATGCGTAGCACATAAACCTCTTGAAGCCATAACTATGCAAGTAATTGTTGTGCTATTTCACTGGCTTCAAATGCTATGGTGTAATTGCTTTCAGGGATGTTTTGGTTTGTCACAACGTCGCTTTACAATGTTGATTTTATCCATAGATTGTAAATGTCATTGAATTATATTGTATTCCATAGGCAAATAAACTGCTGTGTTGGGAACCAGGTAGAAGACCCCACTTTCCGCTGTAATGTTTCTTCAGAAATTGCAATATCAATGCTCGCTAATAGATGTCCATACTGACCTTGCTAGTGCTTTCTTGACACTCAGTCTGATATCGTTTGTAGAGATTTTCAAGGACAATATTCAAAGTCACGAACTGGTGAATTAATGATCGGAAGAGCATGATGTTGGTCAGAGCTTGTATAATCTGAATATTTAGTTGTCACAAGGGAGTTGTAGGCTCTTAATACTGACATGGCTGGGCCTTTCCTGTCCGCTGTGGTATCTTCAACGGATGTAAGTATATCAGTTCGTTGTATGAATCAAGCAATCAGCAGCAGCATATCGTGTTTTGGAGCAGCAACTACTTCATCTTTGTGTTGTCACATTGTGTAATTTTCATAGTTTGTATTCCTTCTTAGTATATGGTAACAATTCTTTGACTGTTTCAATAACATCGTTCAGTGATTCATTATTCACACTATTAAGGTCCAATACCCAATGCTTATCTCTAAAAGTTTCAGAGTGTGTATTGGGTTTAACAATCTGATAAACTGATAGACAAACTTAACATAAAATTAGCTATGTAATGAAAGGTTCCTTATTATAATGGCACTTGAATAGAAGTTTCAGGCAAGGGCATGCCATATATATCTATAAGATATCAGGGTAGTCCAAACGGCTATAATGTAGGTATATGCGGGTAGTTGGCTGTGACTTAAAGATTAATACCCCGGTACTGTAAAAGTTGTAAAATCTAATATATATGTTATCACTGCATTTACTATTCAAACATGTGTTTGATATATGTATCAGAAATAGAGTGAAAAAAACAAAAACAAGTATTTATTTTTTTTCCTTTCGCTATAAAAATTATTTTTCAAAAAAAGTTAAACAAAAGCATTCTTCTCTTGGACAGCTAAATGCATATAAATAATCCTATATAGTATGCAATGTGATAAATACTAAAAAATCACACAAAACTAATCAATATTGATGGAAAAGAAGGTGAAATGGATATTATACTGACAAATAAAAGCAAGATTGGCGGCCATTTTGAATACAAAATGGCAACCAAAGCAATGGAGTAAATAATGTTACCAATGGATTTCTTGCAGTTCTATGTTTATATAAGATCTTTAGCACATTTCCAAAGAGTATAGGAACAATTTTCACAGTTGCCTTATTTTTCACATTTGGCCCCAGACTACAGGTTTCGTTATAACTCTGAGTAATCGGTTCCAAAATATCGACCCAGCACCGTTTGATTTTTTTTCATGTATCTGGCTATTTTCGTTGTAATGGTTTTTATAACGCGTTCAGCTACGGCCGCCTTTAATTCGTTTCTCGAGTAAAAATGGTCTATACCTTCTTTCTTCAAAAGTTTCTGGAACAGAAGAGATTTGAATTCGGATCCTACATCGCTTCGCACGTGTTCCGGTTGTCGCCGTTGTTCTATGCCATCGTCCGTTCTTGACCCTGAACCTTTTTTAAAGCGAAAGTCCACACGTACTTGGAGAAAACGTCGATAATTAGGAGAAAGTAACCGATACCCTCATTGTCTTCCGTATAAGTAGTCATATAGGCGTGTCTATTTCCCCCTGATAGTCCATATAGGGTACAACTATCTTTTGCCTTTTATATTTGCGAATGATGCCCTTGTGTATCGTATATGCTTCTTGTTTTTGCAGCCATGTACTTTCCTTCTTTTCTAACTGCCCTATACAGTTTATCTAACTGGAATAGGATGCTGGATGAGCTGTGTCGTAGTAAATATCGTTCAAATAGCGTTCGTAAGTCATGCTTCTCTAGAAGGCCGAATCTCGTCAGGGTTCGTAACAGCGTTGGAATGATATCGTGATTTCTTTCCAAGACGCTTTTCTTTACTGATGCCAAAATTCTCAAAACTAGACGTTTTTTTCTGTCAAATATTCGGATGTCTCTCCTTAATACCGATATAGCGCCATTCTGTATCCTCTTGACCACTTCGGCGAAGGCTTCCATTTGACCGAAACTTATATTTCGTAACATGTTTTTCCTATCTCTCGAATCGGCAATTCTTGAATCATTCATCATTCTTACGCGTATACAACTCCAACTCTATAAGAGCGGGATATATGACGTCATCGATATTACGAAGACTTTTGATTCCCATAATGACTATTTTTCCAGTGTGAAAACAACTAAACACCTTCCTTTCGAATTTGTGTATATGTTTTTACGCTCATGCGCAATGGTTAATAGCTGTAGACGAAATGTCCAGCACTAGGTTGCCTATGTTAAACGAAACCGGATGTAAAGGGCCGTGTTTGATTGACAAATTTGAATTCAAATGTCGAAGGAACTGTAACGGGAGCCAGTTGCCCAAAAATGAATCCTGATGTCGAGGGAACAAACTTCTGAGCTATAACGGGCGCAATTTGTCCAAAATTTAATTCAGACGTCGATGGAACAACTGATTGTGTTGTAGCTGATTGTCCAAAATTGACACCACCCTGTTCGCGATGGGCCGATCCTCCGATCATTTTAAAAATTTGGCGACCATTTCCTATGTTCCGTCCACGGATCGTCAGATCTTTCCTAATCGTTTATCGCTGCATTACAGGCGAAACAACGTGTCTTATCAAATTGTCCCGTATACGCGAATCCGGCTTTCGCTAAAGTCTGCTTGTCGGGCATCATTTGCTTAGACCAGTTTTGGAAGGTATTCGGTCTGTCTTCGTAAAACAACATCTCTCCGTGGACGAAATGCGATGTTGGAAATACTCGCGCATCTGTTTCTATGGCGTTTTCGAGACAAACACTAACGGAATAATGAAGTATCGACGGATTATGGCAAGTTTATATAGCAGCGGGGTCGTGACTCATAACAAAACACCTTGATGGCTCATAAAATCCGTTAGCGTCTCCACGTTTTGATTAGGTAAGCCCGTCTGTATTCGTCCAATAAATGTTTTCATGATGATTTCGTCAAAAACGATGTCACGCATCCACTCTTGAAATGTACATCATTACTTTTCTTTTTATATATTTCGCAATAACTTACGAAAATATCGTATGTTTCTCTCCGACATAATGAAGCTTCCACGAGATATTTGTCCAGTAAACTCTCGGGGATCTATTAAACGTTTTATTTGTCAATGACGTCGCCTTCTGTTATTCCGATTTCAAACTCAGCTGACAAAATTTGAATTCGACATCGGCTTTTATAGGCCCAGCTTAGTCATTTTGCCGCGAACAGTCAATTTAAATCTTCCACTGTTAGGGATCTTGTTTTGGGTATGAGGCATAATCAATCGACCAATCAAACTAATATTGACGAATGATGTCACGACATCTAAAACCCTAAGGAGTGAGTGGGGAATTCCCTGATGTCACTGTAAGTGGGAGGCGCTAACCTCCGGTGACCTATGACGTCATGGCTGCCCCGGCTGCCCCGCTGCCCCGGCTAAAGGCTGCATCCGTAAGTGAACTCTGTTGACTATACTATATTACTTCTACTGTTAATGTGTTATCCATGGGTAATGTTTAGTAGGCCTTTTTTCTAATATTGCCCAATTTCAATACACTGTAAGTTGCTGTATTATTGCCTTCAACAAGCATAAACGTAATAGTTAATAACATCTCCACGTAATAAACGTAATAGTTAATAACATCTCCACGTAATAAACGTTAATAGTTAATAACATCTCCACGTAATAAACGTTAATAGTTAATAACATCTCCACGTAATAAACGTAATAGTTAATAACATCTCCACGTAATAAATGTAATAGTTAATAACATCTCCACGTAATAAACGTAATAGTTAATAACATCTCCACGTAATAAACGTTAATAGTTAATAACATCTCCACGTAATAAACGTTAATAGTTAATAACATCGCCACGTAATAAACGTAAAAGTTAATAACATCTCCACGTAATAAACGTAAATAGTTAATAACATCTCCACGTAATAAACGTAATAGTTAATAACATCTCCACGTAATAAACGTAAATAGTTAATAACATCTCCACTTATCTAGGTTCTCTACAAAAGGTGCATATATCTAATTCATTTTACACATATTCAATCACGGGTACTTTAAAAACCGTTGAATACACTTACACTTTTAATCGGCACATATACATTATTATACTGTTTGACCTGAACACCTGGCTAGAGTTTTGATAAACGTTTTGTATTGCAATTTAGTGTTATGTTCTTTAAAGATTGCATTAAAATTACAGACATATAAACGGTGTACATATTTGCGCCTTATTGACGGTATAGTACTACAAGCGGGATTAATGTATTACCCCAAATGCATTATCAATTCTTTGAGTATGTTCTTCAAACTGTGCCGTGAAAATGCATAATGGGTTAGTTTTACCTTTGACACATGCAGACTTTTCTATTGTGATTTTGGTGGGTCTCGTAATTCAATATGATTTTTTGTCAAAACAATTTTGTTTAAATGACATTCATGTGCATTCTGTGTTCAAAGTTGCACTCATTATGATAAATGAAGGTATTTAAAGTGAAATCCCCTATCAAACCGCTCTTATTTCTAATATATATTGCCATTAAAAGTAAACTTTAATCTAGAAGGATTATACGAAAAGTTTTAAAAGCGCACTCAAAAACGCACTCCCGGAGTATTTTACTCGGGCAAGGAACTTTCAATGTGTGCTATCTTTCAGTGCGGATGTAAACCCGTCGTTCTCATTGCAGGTAGAATCATACCCAGTGCACTTTATAGATTGAAATGTTATTCAGTGATGCACAACAATAAACCTAAGCCTCATCTCTGTTTTGAGGCTTCATGAA
The DNA here is from genome assembly GCA_037043455.1 of Cyrtodaria siliqua. NCBI lineage: Eukaryota > Metazoa > Mollusca > Bivalvia > Adapedonta > Hiatellidae > Cyrtodaria > Cyrtodaria siliqua. The sequence goes on from JAWPHD010007309.1 coordinate 68,932, forward strand.
TGTCCCCAAAACAGGGTTTGGAATTTAAAAAAAAAAAATCCGAACGTTATGATTACCGATTATACAGATGAATAATATGTAAGTGCTGTCGATTTCCTACCTCGGCTTTACTTTTCATGAATCCACTCACTCTGTTTCAAATGCTCCACCCATGGTACAGACATGTGCCCATTATGGTAAAACATGTGTACATTATGGTACAGACATGGGCACATCATGGTACAAACATGTGTACATCATGGTACAGACATGTGCACATCATGGTACAGACATGTGCCCTTTATGGTACAAACAGGTGTACATCATGGTACAAACAAGTGTACATCTTGGCACAAACATGTGTACATCATGGTACAAACAAGTGTACATCATGGTACAAATATGTGCACATCATGGTACAGATATGTGCACATCATGGTACATACATGTGCCCGTTATGGTACAAACATGTGTACATCATGGTACAGACATGTGCACGTCATGGTACAAACATGTGTACATCATGGTACAGACATGCGTACATCATCGGACACACGTGTACATCATGGTACAAACTTATGTACATCATGACAAAAACATGTGTACATAACGGTACATACATGTGCACAACATGGTACAGACATGTGCACATAATGGTACAGACATGTGTACATCATGGTACAGACATGTGTACATCATGGTGCTGTCATGTGCACATCATGGTACAAACATGTGTACATCATTGTACAGACATGTGCGCATTATGCTACAAACATGTGTACATCTTTGAATAGACATGTGCACATGGCTGTCATGTGCAAATCATGGTACAGACATGTGTACATGATGGTACAGATACGTGCACATCATGGTACAGACATGTGCACATCATGGTACAGACATGATCAAGGACACGCAAAACACCAGGCCTGTGTCGACCATGTGGAGACCAAGCGAGCATAGTTGGTAAGAGAACGAGATCATAATGTAGATCATCGCTATAATGCCCATGACCGAATGTACTTTCACAGAAAACATGAAAAATATATAGTGAAGTCATTTTAAATGGTATTCTACGAAAATAAGTATTTTTAGCACAGTATAAGGATAATCTCATTTTCTTAATGACACACATTTTGGACACATCTTGTAACATATATATGTTAATACCGATACGGATGATAGATGTACGGTATGTAAGAACAAGTTACAGTATTTGAATTCATTACAATTCATCTAATATTAATTAAATCGATAAAATGAGTAGCATTTACATATTATTCAACTCTATAATCGGCACTCATAACATTGGGAAAAACGGTATAACAAAGATAGTTGACACTGTTTATGTCAGCTGATACATTTGACAATTGAAAATAAAATTAAAAAACTCTCAAACAAAAGTTCCTTTTTAAATTAAAAAAATAATAATGCGCCAAGTTAGTATACTGTAACAAATATGTATTCCTTCTAGATAGATTGAGCTGTTGCGAACGATACTAGTTGCCAGTGCGTCGCTTGTCGAGGATCTTAATAGAGTAATACTGTTTTTTATCAAGAAGGAATACATATTTGTTACAGTATACTAACTTGGCGCTCTAGTTCCCGGTTGATTCCCGCCGAAAGTCATTGACTGTCGATTTCTTACAAGGGCCTAACTTGTCATGGCTCCACTCACCCACTCTGTATCAGATGTTCCACTCATGGTACAGACATATGTTGCAAAAACTACAACGCGACATTAATGATGTTGTCCCTACGATTTAACTCGAATCCTATATAATCGGATTCTGGGAAACAGAAATCGGAAATTCCATGAAACTGAAATCGAGATTCTTGTGGTTTAGAATCGCATTGGTACTTGTTAGAGCGCATTAGACGTCCAATAAACGTATCTTACATGCTTGGGATAGACTGGAGGGAGTCTGTAACCCGTGTGGGTTCATCGGCAACCGGTCCATGGAACAAAATGTGAAGTAAATCGCTTTACCAAGGCAGATTACCTCTACGTGGTGTAAAGCATAAACGTCAGGAAACCGTGGTCGGTTAGACCAGCTATCCTAATTAGATATTAAAAGTCTAACATGTATGGGTCCGTGCGAATCAGGTGATTGTCCTTAGTAGCTTGATCGCAAGGTGCCTATGTCCCACGACGGCAGCTACCTCCTCGATTGATGTGGGACGGAAACGCTGGGTATTGTTGGTCGGTGTGAACCACTGGTTTGATGCCCAGGCTGCTAAACGCTGCCATTTTTGCGAAATGTAACATTTGTTCTGCCGTGCGATTCAGGTGATTGTCCTTAGTAGCTTGATCGCACGGTGCCTATATCTACCAAGCTGCCCATGCCTTGATTCTAAATGCAAACTGTTTCCATCATTGGATTCTAAATGCAAACGGGAACTATTTCCATGGGTGTCCATGGAACAAAATGTGAAGTAAATCACTTTACCAAGGCAGATTACCTCTACGTGGTGTAAAGCATAAACGTCAGGATAGACCAGCTATCCTGCGGCTAAAGATCTGACCCGTTTTCTTTCAAAATTCATGGCAGTCGTACAAAGCGTTGATGTGAACTATGGTTGAGATGGTTGGTTGAGATGGTTGAGATGGTTGAGGTGTTTGAGTGTTTGTGTGGATCTCTGTTATGTGATAAAAGAACTAGGTGAAGCAGTGATAGTAAAACAATGTATTGTCTCGTTTCAGATATGGCAAGTATAGACGAGCTATATTTTGAAATTGTGCAGGAAGACGATGTCATTCCTGAGCCAACCAGCATACGGCGCCCACAACCATGTTCTCCATCACTGTTTACTTCGAGACGTGCACCACGGATACGTAAATGTTCACCATCACCTTCTGTTATACCTAACCGTGAACCGGAACTGTTGCCTGAGGAGCACAGGAATATTTCACATTCGCCAACTACTATGATACGTACATGTGAACCAGAACTGTTGCCTGAGGAGCACAGGAATATTTCACATTCGCCATCTACTATGATACGTACATGTGAACCAGAACTGTTGCCTCAATCATGGTCACCATTGAGGTTTTCACCCTTGAAGTCTTTGCAGACTCCCCAAAAATGGGGACTGTGTTATCGGTATATTATATTAACCCTCGGGTATGTGCGTTATGTCAGACGAGACATGTAAGGCTGGATTTACATTTGATCCGCGTACACAAGCTTTGCCGCGGTGGATCCAAATTCAAGGCCTCTTACGAACAATCAGTTATAACTGAATAAGCTCTTTTGATTAACACTCTGATATGGGCGTTCTGGCAGATGTGACATCCAAGCCCAGCAGTTGGCAACCTTAGTTCAAGTTAAGTCTCGCCTGTACACTGATGTATTGCCTGTTCTGAAATTAATAACAAATAAAATGTATAGCCAACACTTGTTTGGCTTTTTTATTTAATATACGCCACTTTGAATCGTGGCGAATACCATATATTCAAATTCAAAGCAGTGATTGTCCGTAGTAGCTGCTAATATTTTCAATATGGGCTCCTTTTATATCATTGGGTCTGAAGCAGACTCATTAATAACTAAATCTAATGTTAATTTTCGTTTAAGCGCACACACGGAATGTTGGCGGGCAGAGTTGCCGGGCAGATATATATAACTGCAAACTACAGGGTCAAAAGACCCTTGAGGTGAGTACGTTCAGGCTGGTTGTTTATAGTTACTGTAGTTAATATCAACGCTAGACTTGCCACCCCGAGTCCACTTTAAGTGGACTTGGGGTTTTTTTTTGTTTGTTTTTTTTAGAACGGACTTAGCCATTTTGCTGAATAATTTCTACAGCCCTTCATGGCCGGCATGCAGGCATTGTTATCCCCTGTCGTTCGCGGCGGTGCGGACTTAGCCGTTTGCTCATACTCTCTCCTGCCATGACGGCAGAAGAGAGTCTTTTTTTGTGCCCTTCTGTTCATCAGTGCATACTTCGGTTACGGTTAGGGTTGTTTTGCCGAATTATTTCTACATCCGTTCATGGTCGGCAGGCAGGCATTGTTTTCCCCGGTCGTGCGGACTTAGCCGTTTTGCTAACACTCTCCCCTGCCATGAAGGCAGGAGAGAGTCTTTTTTTGTGCACTACTGCTCGGCAGTATGGACATAACCGTTTTGCCCGAGTTCACTTTACTGTGAACTCTGGGGTTTTTTATGTTAAAATATTTCAAGATTCAGTGTAAGGTGAGCTACATATAGTTCACTTACAATGAAGCGATCGGCGCACAAGTTTTAAGTAATTCAACCACTTGGTGACCTTGAAATATGAAAATTGTTGAATTACTTAAAACGGTGGCCTACTATTGTACTTGGGCTCAAACGATATATATTGTGATAGCATTTATGGAAAGTACTCGTTTAATCGAGAGTGTTATATACTTTGTACAATATAAGCATTAAGGTCACCAAGTGGGTCAAGCTAGCGACTGTCGCGAGTAAATACTATGTTCCTGTAATCAGCTGGCTACCCGTACTGATCATAGGTTAGTCACTCAGCTAAACTAACTAAACTACATTACTGAATTACCTGTTGTGACATGTACTTGACATATGTGCACGCTTGTGGGCCGATCGCTTTATTGTAAGATAAACTATATGTAAAACTCATATACGGTTAGCGTTATACATGGCGCTCTGTATATACAGACGTAGTATGAAAATTGTTGAATTACTTAAAACGGTGGCCTACTATTGTACTTGGGCTCAAACGATATATATTGTGATAGCATTTATGGAAAGTACTCGTTTAATCGAGAGTGTTTTATACTTTGTACAATATAAGCATTAAGGACACCAAGTTGTTCAAGCTAGCGACTGTCGCGAGTAAATACTATGTTACTGTAATCAGCTGGCTACCCGTACTGATCATAGGTTAGTCACCCATCTATACGAACTGAACTACATTGGTGAATTACCTGCTGGAACATGTACTTTACATGTGTGCACGTTTGTGCGCCGATCGCTTCATTGTAATATGAACTATATGTAAAACTCATATACGGGTAGCGTTATACATGGCCTCGGTATATATAGACGTATTATGAAAATTGTTGAATTACTGAAACCGGTTTCCTACTTTTCATAAGTTAGTCACCGGCTATACTAACTAAACTACATTACTGTATAACATGCTTTCTGACGGGCATGAGGTTGTTGGCCATCAGAGACAGAAGCAGAACCTGCGTCTCTGATGTTTCCAGTCCACGGCACGGGGAGCCCACCTCATATAGTGGACCAAAAAGGTTTAAACGCGGCTTGGATTGCGTTAAGGAACGGTGATAAGCACTCTTCCTGTCAATACCTAACTGATCCTAACCAAGCCCTTACCATTTTACCTACGAAGGATTGGTGTGTTGTCTGTTGCAGTGTACATAGCGAGCCCAGCGAGCGTGTGTGCTCCTCCCGTTATCGGTATACCGGCATTTGAGTAACCTGGCCTGTTATTCAAATGTTAACATAACTACCGCAGCAAAAATGCCAAGGTAAGTCTCGCCTGTACACTGATATATTGCCTGTTGCGCGTCATATGTCTAGATATACGAAAAGGATAAACACTGCTAACTAATCTTACCTACGCCTAACCACTATACTAAGGAGGATTGATGTATTGTGTGTTGCAAAGTACACTGCTAACTAATCCTACCCACGCATAACCACTATACTACTAAGGAATGATGTATTGTGTGTTGAAATGTAAATAGCGAGCCCAGCGAGCTATGCTCCTCCCGTGAACGGTATACCGGCATTTGGATAACCTGGCCTGTTACCCAAATGTTAACATAACTACCGTAGCAAAAGGGCCTGCCGATCGGGGTATCGACGGCCTTTTTGCAAGCGTAGTTCAAGTTAAGTCTCGCCTGTACACTGATATATTGCCTGTTGCGCGTCATATGTCTAGATATACGAAAAGGATAAACACTGCTAACTAATCTTACCTACGCCTAACCACTATACTACGGAGGATTGATGTATTGTGTGTTGCAAAGTACACTGCTAACTAATCCTACCCACGCATAACCACTATACTACTAAGGAATGATGTATTGTGTGTTGAAATGTACATAGCGAGCCCAGCGAGCTATGCTCCTCCCGTGAACGGTATACCGGCATTTGGGTAACCTGGCCTGTTACCCAAATGTTAACATAACTACCGTAGCAAAAGGGCCTGCCGATCGGGGTATCGACGGCCTTTTGGCAAACGTAGTTCAAGTTAAGTCTCGCCTGTACACTGATATATTGCCTGTTGCGGCGGTTATATGTCTTGATATACGAAAATGATAAACACTGCTGACTAATCTTACTCACGCCTAACCACTATACTACGGAGGATTGATGTATTGTGTGTTGAAATGTACATAGCGAGCCCAGCGAGCTATGCTCCTCCCGTGAACGGTATACCGGCATTTGGGTAACCTGGCCTGTTACCCAAATGTTAACATAACTACCGCAGCAAAAATGCCAAGGTAAGTCTCGCCTGTACACTGATATATTGCCTGTTGCGCGTCATATGTCTAGATATACGAAAAGGATAAACACTGCTAACTAATCTTACCTACGCCTAACCACTATACTAAGGAGGATTGATGTATTGTGTGTTGCAAAGTACACTGCTAACTAATCCTACCCACGCATAACCACTATACTACTAAGGAATGATGTATTGTGTGTTGAAATGTAAATAGCGAGCCCAGCGAGCTATGCTCCTCCCGTGAACGGTATACCGGCATTTGGATAACCTGGCCTGTTACCCAAATGTTAACATAACTACCGTAGCAAAAGGGCCTGCCGATCGGGGTATCGACGGCCTTTTTGCAAGCGTAGTTCAAGTTAAGTCTCGCCTGTACACTGATATATTGCCTGTTGCGCGTCATATGTCTAGATATACGAAAAGGATAAACACTGCTAACTAATCTTACCTACGCCTAACCACTATACTACGGAGGATTGATGTATTGTGTGTTGCAAAGTACACTGCTAACTAATCCTACCCACGCATAACCACTATACTACTAAGGAATGATGTATTGTGTGTTGAAATGTACATAGCGAGCCCAGCGAGCTATGCTCCTCCCGTGAACGGTATACCGGCATTTGGGTAACCTGGCCTGTTACCCAAATGTTAACATAACTACCGTAGCAAAAGGGCCTGCCGATCGGGGTATCGACGGCCTTTTGGCAAACGTAGTTCAAGTTAAGTCTCGCCTGTACACTGATATATTGCCTGTTGCGGCGGTTATATGTCTTGATATACGAAAATGATAAACACTGCTGACTAATCTTACTCACGCCTAACCACTATACTACGGAGGATTGATGTATTGTGTGTTGAAATGTACATAGCGAGCCCAGCGAGCTATGCTCCTCCCGTGAACGGTATACCGGCATTTGGGTAACCTGGCCTGTTACCCAAATGTTAACATAACTTCCGTAGCAAAAGGGCCTGCCGATCGGGGTATCGACGGCCTTTTGGCAAACGTAGTTCAAGTTAAGTCTCGCCTGTACACTGATATATTGCCTGTTGCGGCGGTCATATGTCTAGATATACGAAAATGATAAACACTGCTGACTGATCTTACCCACGCCTAACCACTATACTACGGAGGATTGATGTATTGTGTGTTGAAATGTACATAGCCAGCCCAGCGAGTACGAAAAGGATAAACACTGCAAACTAATTCTACCCACGCCTAACCACTATACTACGAAAGAATGATGTATTGTGTGTTCAAATGTACATAGCGAGCCCAGCGAGCTATGCTCCTCCCGTGAACGGTATACCTGCATTTGCGTAACCAGGCCTGTTACCCAAATGTTAACATAACTACCGTAGCAAAAGGGCCTGCCGATCGGGGTATCGACGGCCTTTTGGCAAGCGTAGTTCAAGTTAAGACTCGTCTGTACTTTGAAATATTGTTATGCTGTGTGTTATACACTACACCCAGTGCTGATGGCTTGATTGCGGATCGCGGAAGCATCAATAGTTGAATTCAAGCAGCTCAAAAGCGGGAATGTCGCGTATTGCGAACATAAACACATGCGGGACACCGTGTACCTCTACAACCTTCGGCTTCACGTTGGGCCTTTTCCTGTTGTGGTTCATGAACCGCCCTTTCGTCCAGCTGGAATGGCAGCTGCATTTCTGCACGCTGTCTATCCAGTGGCGCTGGCCTCCGTGCTCAAATGTGAACATGTAGGCGTTCTTCGTGTCGTCACCATAGCCTTTGAATTTCCTTGTTCCCTCGGCGTCGTCCAGAAGTGTTCCGTGGTAATCGCAGATTACCGTGCCCTCTCGTATGGGCTTTACCGCGATCACGCACTTGCCCTTATCACCGCCTTCTTCTTTCACCTGTATGTGGGTCCACTTTTGCGCCTTAACAAGCGACGCGTTCATGTCATCTTGTGGTGTACTTGGACCTCGTTTCTTCAAAGGACGCAAATTCCATGACCTGCGGATTTCTTCAGTCAGTTTTGTCGATGTCCACTTTCTGGACTCAAGGTAGTGGTTGTTCTCAATTTTTGGACATTCCTGGCACCGCGCATGGTCATCTTCGAACTGCCGGGCTCTTTTTTTAGTCCTCTCAGCGATGGCCATAGCGTTGAATTGCTTCTTTGTCGCAATGTTTACCTCCATGCACAGCTCGGGTATTTCCCCTACCATCCTCGCAAAGTCCGCATAGGACGGGACGTCTCCGTCGGCCGTTATGGTAAACTTGGCTAATACCATCTTCATTCTCACAGAGGCCGGTAGCCTCGACACAACAGACGATGCAGACGAAGACGACTGCCCAGACGAAGATTTCCCTGAGCCTTCGCTTCGCACTGAATCTGGTGACTCAGATCGGCTTGTACGATCATCTCCGAGGCGAGACAACTGATCAGGGACGCCTTGTTGATGCACATCTCTCTGACCACTGGAGCTGCACAGGGATTCCACGATGGTCGTTCGATTCAGGGCCGAAGTAACGTCATCATGTACGCAGCTGCGCCGCGCTGTGGACTCAGTGTGGTTCAGCGCTCTATACACCTGCTCCCGGAGTTCTCTCGGCAGCGATTTGTGGCTCTCCGTCTCGATAAATTGCCGCATGTCTGACATAGTCACGATCGGCTTACAACCGCACCGAGTCTGCACTTGTTCCATAGTGGTGGCACCGTTGTGTATCTTCGATCCATTAAACTGTAGAAGGAGATAGTTTTCCTGGTTTTGCTGTGGTTTCGCTCGGACATGTTTGACATACTTCTTAAGCAGTTCAAACCTTTCCTCGTTGAAGGCCACGTGCGCCAAGCTCTGACCACCGGTCTTGTGCTTGTCGGTGCTCAATAGGTAACTGGTAGATCCATTATCTCTTAGGACAGGATTTTTCTTAGCCAATTTATACATGTCCATTGTCATTTTTTCCATCACCATTTTTCGATGACCTTGCGTCATCGCTGCTAGTGCGAAGAAGTAACCATTTACCAGAGCGGTGTCTATTTTGTTGGGACGTATGCCCTTGCTCTCCGCTTTCAGAATGATTGGCGTGGCCTTATCTTGAGTTTTCTGAAGGTTTCGTTCGAGTATTTTGGCACTTAGCATCTTTAATTTACTGGGTCCATGTAACCTGTACAGTTTCTTGGTTTGCATCTCCTTGTTATGGCGTTGTGTGACTGTAGCCGTCAAACCTGGGATTAGCTGTTTACAATTCAAAGCTCTGGTTGATAGATCCGTTCCCTGTGGTTCGGTCAAGTGCAGCATGTTGAAGAAAATCAGGAGAGCTTTGATGTAATTTTGAATGCTGTGCGCTTTGAAGTGACACACTCCCATGAGGGAATCACGAATATTCTCGAGCGTTTTCATCTCACAGAAGTTGATTATGTCGAAGTTCTCCATTTTGTGATCGGCACTCGTGTACAGCATCATCTTGAGCATGGTGGATTGCGTGTTTGAGATGTACTCTGTCGGATTTTCCGCGTTCGATCTGGACTTCATATACGTTTTTAGGCGTTGCATGTATGGGTTGGACAGCTTCAATTCTCTAAGTGTGTCCATGGAGACGTTAACTAAGGCCTTAGGACCAGTAGTTTGTAATCTGGCTCTTTGGTCACTCAACGGCTCATCGTCGTCGGAGCTCTCCGCATCCATGATTCTCTGCCGTTTTGCGTCTTTTACGCGCGGGGAAGATCGAGATGGAGTAGTCTGTGTAATGGGACTCGCATCTTCCAATTCTGCCCGTTGATCAACATCACTCTCTGTCGACTCCGTCAAAGCCCGTGTGCGTTTGTCGCCGCCTCGTGGGAACAGCGGGCTGCTCCTGTCTGGTGATTGTGGTGAAGTGTCAATCTGGGCTGGTCTACCACTGACATCCGCAGGATAATCACTGACTACCATATCGTCGTCAAACGACGGGTACAGTGGTAACATCGGCCGTTTGAGCGCCGAATTCGACACATCCACGTCCATGGGCACGTCAGCAGATCGAGGCGACCTTTCGTCAGTGACGATCGGCCTCTCGACATCCGATGCCTGCTCCACAGGAACAGCAATGTCTACCTCGTCCAAAATGGGGTTCAGTGGTACGCTCGACGCCGAACAAGATGCAGTTGGCCTGACACCAAGTCCTTGGGCCTCCGCGCACTTAACAACGTCAGCTGCTGCAGGGTGAAGGTCAGAAATGGGATCTGATGTTGACATTACAACCTTAGGCCTTCTGGATGCCTGTTCAGCTGGGAAGTGTTGGTTCTTGTCGCGTATGTTATTTGCTTCGCGGTGCGCCTTAACATCACGAACGGTGACGTGCAATTGCTTGAGCAGGTCCATAGCCGTCGCATAGTAGTCCGGGTCTGGGAAAAATCTCGCAAGATCCTCAGCTGTTACGTACGCATACATGCTTCTCAAATATAGCTCGTCTTTGGCCTGGTGCTCTACTTGCGATATGCTTGATATAGACGCATTCTTCATGCATACCTTCTTAAGGTGATTACTCAGTTTTGTCTGGACAATCAAACATAGCGGGCAAACTAGGGATCCCCAGGGACGTGCCAGTTCAGGGTAACTCACTAAACTATGAAAGTTCTTACCTTTTCCTGCATTTCCTGTATTACTCAGAGCTCTGTAAACAAAACATAACATGCACTTACATTCAGTCGCCTTAAGATGCTTGAAATATAACACACACATATACGGAGTAACATTATGGCGGTTTGATTGAAGGTATGATAAGTCTTTATATATCACTTTGCCGTCCAAGACTGCATATTGTTAAAACTTTACCCCTGGATGGGTCTCGTATGGCCACATATAGTTAGTAAGTTTCATAGCGATCGGAAGTCAGGATAACTATGAGTATGTTTGATCCCTCAAGACCCATCAGTGGGTAATGTTTCAACAAGCTGCTACAAAGGATGGCAAAGTTAGATATAAAAGCTTACCACTACCCCTCGGGTACCATACCCTATTCTTCGATCTAACCACCATAACTCAACCGTACGTGCAACGATCCGTCTGTAACTCTCAGAAAACATGCCCCCCCCCCAAACTATATGCAGACGTTGCCAACGTTTTATATCCCTGGCTTCAAATACTATTATCAGCTCGTTTACAAGTTGGCCACTAATGGGTCTTGAGTGACCACTTATACTGAAAAGTTTCATTGTAATCAGAGGACGGACGGTTGAGCTGGGTTTATGGTATGGTAACCGAGGGGGAAGGGGTATGTTTTTACGCTATAACTTTATTGGCCTTAATAGCAGCTCATTGACACTTTACCCACTGATGGGTCTTGAATAGCCACACATACTCTAAATGTTTTATTGCGATCAGGATACGGAAGGTTGAGCCAGGTGGGTTACCGCTATATATTTATGTGAAAATATGACCAACCGTACTCTGCACGGAAAAAATGAATTCTTTATCTCTAGATACTTCTATTAAATTGGTAGCCAGCTCCATGAAACATTTTCAGCCTTTGCATATATTCTGGGTGCATGTTTCTGGCGAGTTTCAGACGGATCGTTGCACGGACGGCTGAGCTATGACGTCTCGTATGGCCACATATAGTTAGTAAGTTTCATTGCGATCGGAAGTCAGGATAACTATCTGAGTATGTTTAATCCCTAAAGACCCATCAGTGGGTAATGTTTCAACAAGCTGCTACAAAGGATGGTAAAGTTAGATATAAATCTTACCACTACCCCCTCGGGTACCATACCCTATTCTTCGATCTAACCACCATAACTCAACCGTACGTGCAACGATCCGGCTGTAACTCTCAGAAAACATGCCCCCAAACTATATGCAGACGTTGCCAACGTTTTATATCCCTGGCTTCAAATACAATTATCAGCTCGTTTAAAAGTTGACCACTAATGGGTCTTGAGTGACCACTTATAATGAGAAAGTTTCATTGTAATCAGAGGACGGACGGTTGAGCTGGGTTTATGGTATGGTAACCGAGGGGGAGGGGTACGTCTTTACGCTATAACTTTTTTGCCCTTAAAAGCAGCTCATTGATGCTTTACCCACTGATGGGTCTTGAATAGCCACACATACTCGAAAAGTTTTAATGCGATCGGGATACGGAAGGTTGAGCCAGGTGGGTTACCGCTATATATTTATGTGAAAATATGACCAACAGTACTCTGCACGGAAAAATGAATTCTTTATCTCTCGATACTTCTATTAAATGTGTAGCCAGCTCCATGAAAATTTTCAGCCTTTTCATATATTCTGGGTGCATGTTTCTGGCGAGTTTCAGACGGATCGTTGCACGGACGGCTGAGCTATGACGTCTCGTATGGCCACATATAGTTAGTAAGTTTCATTGCGATCGGAAGTCAGGATAACTATCTGAGTATGTTTGATCCCTCAAGACCCATCAGTGGGTAATGTTTCAACAAGCTGCTACAAAGGATGGCACTGTTAGATGTAAAAACTTACCACTACCCCCTCGGGTACCATACCCTATTCTTCGATCTAACCACCATAACTCAACCATACGTGCAACGATCCGTCTGTAACTCTCAGAAAACATGCCCCCAAACTATATGCAGACGTTGCCAACGTTTTATATCCCTGGCTTTAAATACAATTATCAGCTCGTTTAAAAGTTGGCCACTAATGGGTCTTGAGTGACCACTTATACTACGAAAGTTTCATTGTAATCAGAGGACGGACGGTTGAGCTGGGTTTATGGTATGGTAACCGAGGGGGAAGGGGTAACTTTTTAGGCTATAACTTTCTTGCCCTTAAAAGCAGCTCATTGGCGCTTTACCCAATGATGGGTCTTGAATAGCCAGACATACTCTAAACGTTTTATTGCGATCGGGATACGGAAGGTTGAGCTAGGTTGGTTACCGCTATATATTTATGTGAAAATATGACCAACCGTACTCTGCACGGAAAAAATGAATTCTTTATCTCTCGATACTTCTATCAAATGTAAAGCCAGCTAGCTGCATGAAACATTTTCAGCCTTTGCATATATTCTGGGTGCATGTTTCTTGCGAGTTTCAGACGGATCGTTGCACTGACGGCTGAGTTATGACGATTATATCGAAGCATATGTTATGGTACCCGAGGGGGTAGGGGTATTTGTTTTTCGATATAACTTTGCAGCCTGTAATAGCAGCTAATTGAAACGTTAAATCGAAGAATAGGGTGTTTAAATTAAATGTTTGAATGTTTTAAAACACTTAACACTAAAGTACTTACGTGTTCTTGCCGGCCATCTTCTTCTGTATCCGACAATAACACTTCTCACTGAATAATCCGAAACACTTCTTTAAGAATTTAACACAGAAAAAGAAAAGCGCGTTTAAAGCAAATTAATTTAAACTTCCAATTTAAACACTTTTTTATGAAGTTAACACATAAAAAGAAAAGAGCGTTTAAAGCAAATTAATTTAAACTTCCAATTTAAACCGTTTAAACAGAAAGCAAAATGATCTTAAACTGATTAACTCCAGAGATATCAAGTGATAAATGTAATCAAAATAAAAAACAATGTATATGCTATTATCTAATTAATCAACGCCCACCACTTGTTTCAACAATCCAATCGCAAGCGATTGAATGGAGGTGTGAACTGTCACTTTTCGTATATTCCGACATACACCGGAACCATGGAGGTGCGAAAACTTAAAGCAACTCCTCCATAGCGCCAGATATCATGTCAACTTTTCGTATATTCCGACATACACAGGAACCATGGAGGTGCGAAATCTTAAAGCAACTCCTCCATAGTACCAGATGTCATTTCCTGTCGTTAAGTCAAAGTTGTGATGTGTGTACATTCTAGCGTGTCAATTTTCTGATTATTAGAACTTTATGACGTTGAATATATTCCGCGTCCAACCCCGTAATCCAACCCCGTTGCTAACATACCATAGTATTCAATATAACCGCCCTAGCCCAACTGTCCATATTTTGATCACAAAGAAACTTTCTGAGTTTGTGTGGTCACTCATGATCCATCAGTGGGAAAAGTTTCAATGTGCTGCTGTTCCGGGTTACAATATTATAGCGAAAAAACGTATCCCTACCTCTCTGGTACCATACCCTATTTTTCGATCTAATCGCCATAGCTAAACCGTCCGCTTAACAATCCGTCTGAAATTAGCAGTAAACATGATCTATGACTTTATGCACAAGTTGGAACAGTTTTATGCCACTTGCTTTACATATAATAGAATTATCGAGAGAAAACCAATGCGCTGTACCCGTGCAACGTACCGTTGCCGTATTTTCACACAAATCGAGCGCGGTAACCAGTCATAGATCAGTCGTCCATCATTCGATTGCAATGGAATATTCTGAGAATGTGTGGCCTTGCAAGCCCCATCATTGGGTTAAGTATCAATGAGCTGCTCGTACGTACAACAAAGATATACCGAAAAAACGTACCCCTAACCCCTCGGGTACCATACCCTATTGTTCGATCTATCCGCCCTAACTGAGCTGTTCGTGAAACGATCTGTCTGAAACTTGCAGAAAACATGGGCACTGACTATATGCACATGTTAAAAAAGTTTAATGCTACTGGCTTTACATATAATAGAATTATCGAGAGAAATCCAATGCGTTTTACCCGTGCAACGTACCGTTGGCCTTATTTTCACATAAATCAATCGCGGTAACCAGCCTAGCTCAGCGGGCCATCATTCGATTGCAATGAAACTTTCTGTGTTTGAGTGGCTACTCAAGCCCCATCATTGGGTTAAGTTTCAATGAGCTGCTCGTACGAACAACAAAGCTATACTGAAAAAAAACGTACCCCTAACCCCTCGGATACCATACCCTATTGTTCGATCTAACCATCCTATCTCAGCCGTGCGTGCAATTATCCGTCTGAAACTAGCAGAACACATGCTCCCTGACTATATGCACATGTTGGAATAGTTTTATACTACTGACTTTACATATAAAAGAATTATCGAGAGAAAACCAATGCGCTGTACCCGTGCAACGTACGGTAGGCCGTGTTTACACATAAATCAATCTCGGTAACCAACCTAGCTCAGCTGTCCCTCATCCGGTAGCAATGAAACTTTCTGAGTATGTGTGGCCATGCAAGCCCCATCATTGGGTTAAGTGTCAATGCGCTGATCATACGTACAACAAAGTTATACCGAAAAAATGTACCCCTAACCCCTCGGGAACCATACCCTATTGTTCGATCTGACCGCCCTAACTGAGCTGTTCGTACAACGATCTGTCTGAAACTTGCAGGAAACATGGGCACTGACTATATGCACATGTTAAAAACGTTTCATGCTACTGGCTTTACATATAATAGAATTATCGAGAGAAAACCAATGCGTTTTACCCGTGCAATGTCCCGTTGGCCTTATTTTCACATAAAACAATCGCGGCAACCAGCCTAGCTCAGCTGGCCATCATTCGATTGCAATGAAACTTTCTGTGTTTGTGTGGCTACTCAAGTCCAATATGTGGGTTAAGTTTCAATGAGCTGCTCTTGCGAACAACAAAGCTATAGTGGAAAAACGTACCCCTAACCCATCGGGTACCATACCCTATTGTTCGATCTAACCATCATATCTCAACCGTGCGTGCATTTATCTGTCTGAAACTAACAGGACACATGCTACCTCACTATATACACATGTTGGAAAAGTTTTATGTCACTGGCTTTACATATAATAAAATTATCGAGAGAAATTCAACGTGTTTTTCGCGTGCAACGTGCGGTTGGCCGTATCTTCACATAAATCGACCGCGGTAACCAGTCCAGCTCAGCCGTCCATCCTTTGATCGCAATAAAACTTTCTGAGTATGTGTGGCCACCCTATGCTCATCACTGAGTAAAGTTTCAATGATTTGTTATTGTTGGCGGAAAAGTTATATCGAGATAATATACCCCTACCCCACTGAAAAACAGGGGTAAGGGGTATGTATTTTGCAAATTCTGGCTTTTTGTGTGTGCAGATTCCCATTTTTCTTACCTACTTGGATACCTAATTAAATTTCCTACAATATAAACCCAAAAACAATTCATTTTACTCACATTTTATAACCTTTTTTTTATAAAAATTCGACAGATCGGTGCCAGTTTCAGCCAGCTTAGTAATTTTCAAACATTGAACTGCTTATAACTTTTCAACCGTCAAAGATATTGACTTGAAATTTTCAATATTTATGTGTATTTATATTACATATAAGATGTTAAAAGGATTTCTTTTTACGTTTTCATGATTTTGATTTAAATCGAATCGTACGACTCACGCCCGCTGTCCAAGGTGTATAGGGAAAAAAAAACAATTATCACTTAAAAACATCTAATTGGACCTAAAACATCAATTTTAAACAACTTTAAAGTTAAAAAAAAAATTGTAAAGGCTTGCTATACCAGAACGACAGCCTGTTGATGTTGTGAGGTTGTCCCTACGATTTAACTCGAATCCTATATAATCGGATTCTGGGAAACAGAAATCGGGAATTCCATGAAACTGAAATCGAGATTCTTGTGGTTTAGAATCGCATTGGTACTTGTTAGAGCGCATTAGACGTCCTCCTATAAACGTATCTTACATGCTTGGGATAGACTGGAGGGAGTCTGTAACCCGTGTGGGTTCATCGGCCACCGGTCCATGGAACAAAATGTGAAGTAAATCGCTTTACCAAGGCAGATTACCTCTACGTGGTGTAAAGCATAAACGTCAGGAAACCGTGGTCGGTTAGACCAGCTATCCTAATTAGTTATTAAAAGTCTAACATGTATGGGTCCGTGCGAATCAGGTGATTGTCCTTAGTAGCTTGATCGCAAGGTGCCTATGTCCCACGACGGCAGCTACCTCCTCGATTGATGTGGGACGGAAACGCTGGGTATTGTTGGTCGGTGTGAACCACTGGTTTGATGCCCAGGCTGCTAAACGCTGCCATTTTTGCGAAATGTAACATTTGTGCTGCCGTGCGATTCAGGTGATTGTCCTTAGTAGCTTGATCGCACGGTGCCTATGTTTACCAAGCTGCCCATGCCTTGATTCTAAATGCAAACTGTTTCCATCATTGGATTCTAAATGCAAACGGGAACTATTTCCATGGGTGTCCATGGAACAAAATGTGAAGTAAATCGCTTTACCAAGGCAGATTACCTCTACGTGGTGTAAAGCATAAACGTCAGGAAACCGTGGTCGGTTAGACCAGCTATCCTGCGGCTAAAGATCTGACCCGTTTTCTTTCAAAATTCATGGCAGTCGTACAAAGCGTTGATGTGAACTATGGTTGAGATGGTTGGTTGAGATGGTTGAGATGGTTGAGGTGTTTGAGTGTTTGTGTGGATCTCTGTTATGTGATAAAAGAACTAGGTGAAGCAGTGATAGTAAAACAATGTATTGTCTCGTTTCAGATATGGCAAGTATAGACGAGCTATATTTTGAAATTGTGGAGAAAGACGATGTCATTCCTGAGCCAACCAGCATACGGCGCCCACAACCATGTTCTCCATCACTGTTTACTTCGAGACGTGCACCACCGATACGTAAATGTTCACCATCACCTTTTTTTATACCTAACCGTGAACCGGAACTGTTGCCTGAGGAGCACAGGAATATTTCACATTCGCCAACTTCTATGATACGTACATGTGAACCAGAACTGTTGCCTGAGGAGCACAGGAATATTTCACATTCGCCATCTACTATGATACGTACATGTGAACCAGAACTGTTGCCTCAATCATGGTCACCATTGAGGTTTTCACCCTTGAAGTCTTTGCAGACTCCCCAAAAAAGTGGGACTGTGTTATCGGTAGATTATATTAACCCTCGGGTATGTGCGTTATGTCAGACGAGACATGTAAGGCTGGATTTACATTTGATCCGCGTACACAAGCTTTGCCGCGGTGGATCCAAATTCAAGGCCTCTTACGAACAATCAGTTATAACTGAATAAGCTCTTTTGATTAACACTCTGATATGGGCGTTCTGGCAGATGTGACATCCAAGCCCAGCAGTTGGCAACCTAAGTTCAAGTTAAGTCTCGCCTGTACACTGATGTATTGCCTGTTCTGAAATTAATAACAAATAAAATGTATAGCCAACACATGTTTGGCTTTTTTTTTTAATATACGCCACTTTGAATCGTGGCGAATACCATATATTCAAATTCAAAGCAGTGATTGTCCGTAGTAGCTGCTAATATTTTCAATATGGGCTCCTTTTATATCATTGGGGCTGAAGCAGACTCATTAATAACTCAATCTAATGTTAATTTTCGTTTAAGCGCACACACGGAAGGTTGGCGGGCAGAGTTGCCGGGCAGATATATATAACTGCAAACTACAGGGTCAAAAGACCCTTGAGGTGAGTACGTTCAGGCTGGTTGTTTATAGTTACTGTAGTTAATATCAACGCTAGACTTGCCACCTCGAGTCCACTTTAAGTGGACTTGGTGGTGGGGGGGGGGGGGGGGGGGGGGGGGTTCAGAACGGACTTAGCCATTTTGCTGAATAATTTCTACAGCCCTTCATGGCCGGCATGCAGGCATTGTTATCCCCGGTCGTGCGCGGCGGTGCGGACTTAGCCGTTTGCTCACACTCTCTCCTGCCATGACGGCAGAAGAGAGTCTTTTTTTATGCCCTTCTGCTCATCAGTGCGTACTTGGGTTAGTGTTAGGGTTGTTTTGCCGAATTATTTCTACAGCCGTTCATGGTCGGCAGGCAGGCATTGTTTTCCCCGGTCGTGCGGACTGAGCCGTTTTGCTAACACTCTCCCCTGCCATGACGGCAGGAGAGAGTCTTTTTCTGTGCCCTACCGCTCGGCAGTATGGACATAACCGTTTTGCCCGAGTTCACTTAATTGTGAACTCTGGGTTTTTTATGTTAAAATATTTCAAGATTCAGTGTAAGGTGAGCTATATATAGTTCACTTACAATGAAGCGATCGGCGCACAAACGTGCACACATGTAAAGTACATGTTCCAGCAGGTAATTCACCAATGTAGTTCAGTTAGTATAGATGGGTGACTAACCTATGATCAGTACGGGTAGCCAGCTGATTACAGTAACATAGTATTTACTCGCGACAGTCGCTAGCTTGAACAACATGGTGTCCTTAATGCTTATATTGTACAAAGTATAAAACACTCTCGATTAAACGAGTACTTTCAAAATGCTATCACAATATATATCGTTTGAGTCCAAGTACAATAGTAGGCCACCGTTTTAAGTAATTCAACAATTTTCATACTAGGTCTGTATATACAGAGCGCCATGTATACCAGCTACCCGTATATGGATTTTACATATAGTTCATCTTACAATGAAGCGATCGGCGCACAAGCGTGCACATATGTCAAGTACATGTCCCAGCAGGTAATTCAGTAATGTAGTTTAGTTAGTTTAGCTGAGTGACTAACCTATGATCAGTACGGGTAGCCAGCTGATTACAGGAACATAGTATTTACTCGCGACAGTCGCTAGCTTGACCCATTTGGTGACCTTAATGCTTATATTGTACAAAGTATAAAACACTCTCGATTAAACGAGTACTTTCCATTAATGCTATCGCAATATATGTAATTTGAGCCCAGGTACAATAGTAGGCCACCGTTTTAAGTAATTCAACCACTTGGTGACCTTGAAATATGAAAATTGTTGAATTACTTAAAACGGTGGCCTACGGAAAGTACTCGTTTAATCGAGAGTGTTTTATACTTTGTGCAGCCATGTACTTTCCTTCTTTTCTAACTGCCCTATACATGTATACAGTTTATCTAACTGGAATAGGATGCTAGATGAGCTGTGTCGTAATAAATATCGTTCAAATAGCGTTCGTAAGTCATGCTTTTCTAGAAGGCCGGATCTCGTCAGGGTTCGTAACAGCGTTGGAATGATATCGTGATTTCTTTCCAAGACGCTTTTCTTTACTGATGCCAAAATTCTCAAAACTAGACGGTTTTTTCTGTCAAATATTCGGATGCCTCTCCTTAATACCGATATAGCGCCATTCTGTATCCTCTTGACCACTTCGGCGAAGGCTTCCATTTGACCGAAACTTATATTTCGTAACATGTTTTTCCTATCTCTCGATTCGGCAATTTGCAACGCCAACAGGAAGTGAATACGAGAATATATTCTGCAGTCGTTCTTTTTGTAGTGATTTTCTTGAATCATTCATCATTCTTACGCGTATACAACTCCAACTCTATAAGAGCGGGATATATGACGTCATCGATATTACGAAGACTTTTGATTCCCATAATGACTATTTTTCCAGTGTGAAAACAACTAAACACCTTCCTTTCGAATTTGTGTATATGTTTTTACGCTCATGCGCAATGGTTAATAGCTGTAGACGAAATGTCCAGCACTAGGTTGCCTATGTTGAACGAAACCGGATGTAAAGGGCCGTGTTTGATTGACAAATTTGAATTCAAATGTCGAAGGAACTGTAACGGGAGCCAGTTGCCCAAAAATGAATCCTGATGTCGAGGGAACAAACTTTTGAGCTATAACGGGCGCAATTTGGCCAAAATTGAATCCAGACGTCGATGGAACAACTGATTGTGTTGTAGCTGATTGTCCAAAATTGACACCTCCCTGTTCGCGATGGGTCCGATCCTCCGATCATTTTTAAATTTGGCGACCATTTCCTATGTTCCGTCCACGGATCGTCAGATCTTTCCCAATCGTTTATCGCTACATTACAGGCGAAACAACGTGTCTTATCAAATTGTCCGTATACGCGAATCCGGCTTTCGCTAAAGTCTGCTTGTCGGGCATCATTTGCTTAGACCAGTTTTGGAAGGTATTCAGTCTGTCTTCGTAAAACAACATCTCTCCGTGGACGAAATGCGATGTTGGAAATACTCGCGCATCTGTTTCTATAGCGTTTTCGGGGGCTGGCGTGGCGCAGTCGGGTTCAATCCTCCGTGGTGCCACTGAGTTCCGTCGGTGTGTTCTTGGGCAAGACACTTTACCTTAGCCTCGTCCGTCGGATGGGGACGTAAACCGGGCGGTCCCGTGTATCGGTCTATCCTCCGAGCACGGTAAAGAACCATAGGAATCTATTCGATAATAAGAGTAGGGCAGGTTCCCGGATTCCTATGTATCCTTCCCCTCTCTCTGGGGCGGCTCTAAATAACCTATACTGTGTTGATGAGCCGTTAAACAACATTCAATTCAATTCAATTCTATAGCGTTTTCGAGACAAACACTAACGGAATAATGAAGTATCGACGGATTATGGCAAGTTTATATAGCAGCGGGGTCGTGACTCATAACAAAACACCTTGATGGCTCATAAAATCCGTTAGCGTCTCCACGTTTTGATTAGGTAAGCCCGTCTGTATTCGTCAATAAATGTTTTCATGATGATTTCGTCGAAAAACGATGTCACGCATCCACTCTTGAAATGTACACCATTACTTTTCTTTTTATATATTTCGCAAGAACTTACGAAAATATCGTATGTTTCTCTCCGACATAATGAAGCTTCCACGAGATATTTGTCCAGTAAACTCTCGGGGATCTATTAAACGTTTTATTTGTCAATGACGTCGCTTTCTGTTATCCGATTTCAAACTCAGCTGACAAAATTTGAATTCGACATCGGCTTTTATAGGCCCAGCTTAGTCCTTTTGCCGCGAACAGTCAATTTAAATCTTCCACTGTTAGGGATCTTGTTTTGGGTATGAGGCATAATCAATCGACCAATCAAACTAATATTGACGAATGATGTCACGACATCTAAAACCCTAAGGAGTGAGTGGGGAATTCCTGATGTCACTGTAAGTGGGAGGCGCTAACCTCCGGTGACCTATGACGTCATGGCTGCCCCGGTTGCCCCGCTGCCCAGGCTACAGGCTGCATCCGTAAGTGAACTCTGTTGACTATACTATATTACTATCTTCCACTGTTAGGGATCTTGTTTTGTGTATGAGACATAATCAATCGACCAATCAAACTAATATTGACGAATGATGTCACGACATCTAAAACCTTAAGGAGTGAGTGGGGAATTCCCTGATGTCACTTTAAGTGGGAGGCGCTAACCTCCGGTGACCTTAATTAAGGTGTTACCCATGGGTAATGTTTAGTAGGCCTTTTTTTCTAATATTGCCCAATTTCAATACACTGTAAGTTGCTGTATTATTGCTTTCAACAAGCATAAACCTAATAGTTAATAACATCTCCACGTAATAAACGTAATAGTTAATAACATCTCCACGTAATAAACGTAAATAGTTAATAACATCTCCACGTAATAAACGTAAATAGTTAATAACATCTCCACGTAATAAACGTAATAGTTAATAACATCTCCACGTAATAAACGTAAATAGTTAATAACATCTCCACGTAATAAACGTTAATAGTTAATAACATCTCCACGTAATAAACGTAAATAGTTAATAACATCTCCACGTAATAAACGTAATAGTTAATAACATCTCCACGTAATAAACGTAAAAGTTAATAACATCTCCACGTAATAAACGTAAATAGTTAATAACATCTCCACGTAATAAACGTAATAGTTAATAACATCGCCACGTAATAAACGTAAAAGTTAATAACATCTCCACGTAATAAACGTAAATAGTTAATAACATCTCCACGTAATAAACGTTAATAGTTAATAACATCTCCACGTAATAAACGTAAATAGTTAATAACATCTCCACGTAATAAACGTAATAGTTAATAACATCTCCACGTAATAAACGTAAATAGTTAATAACATCTCCACGTAATAAACGTTAATAGTTAATAACATCTCCACGTAATAAACGTAAATAGTTAATAACATCTCCACGTAATAAACGTAATAGTTAATAACATCTCCACGTAATAAACGTAAATAGTTAATAACATCTCCACATAATAAACGCAAATAGATAATAACATCTCCACGTAACAAACGTAATAGTTAATAACATCTCCACGTAATAAACGTAAATAGTTAATAACATCTCCACGTAATAAACGTTAATAGTTAATAACATCTCCACGTAATAAACGTAAATAGTTAATAACATCTCCACGTAATAAACGTAATAGTTAATAACATCTCCACGTAATAAACGTATATAGTTTATAACATCTCCACGAAATAAACGTAAATAGTTAATAACATCTCCACGTAATAAACGTAAATAGTTAATAACATCTCCACTTATCTAGGTTCTCTACAAAAGGTGCATATATCCAATTCATTTTACACATATTCAATCACGGGTACTTTAAAAACCGTTGAATACACCTACACTTTTAATAGGCACATATACATTATTATACTGTTTGACCTGAACACCTGGCGAGAGTTTTGATAAACGTTTTGTATTGCAATTTTGTCGTTATTTGGAGTGTTATGTTCTTTAAAGATTGCATTAAAATTACTGACATATAAACGATGTACATATTTGCGCATTATTGACGGCATTAATAGAAGAAGCCGAGTACTACAAGGGGGATTAATGTATTACCCCAAATGCATTATCAATGCTTTGAATATGTTCTTAAAACTGTGCCGTGAAAATGCATAATACGTAGTTTTACCTTTGACACATGCAGACTTTTCCATTGTGATTTTGGTGGGTCGCGTAATTCAATATGATTTTTTGTCATAACAATTTTGTTTAAATGACATTCATGTGCATTCTGTGTTCAAAGTTGCACTCATTATGATAAATTAAGGTATTTAAAGTGAAATCCCCCATCAAACCGGTCTTATTTCCAATATATATTGCCATTATAAGTAAACTTTAATCTAGAAGGATTATACGAAAAGTTTTAAAACCGCACTCAAAAACGCACTCCCGGAGTATTTTACTCGGGCAATGAACTTTCAATGTGTGCTATCTTTCAACGCGGATGTAAACCCGTCGTTCTCATTGCAGGTAGAATCATACCCCGTGCACTTTATAGATTGAAATGTTATTCAGTGATTCACAACAATAAACCTAAGCCTCATCTCTGTTTTGAGGCTTCATGAATGTCCCCAAAACAGGGTTTGGAATTTTAAAAAAAGAAGAAACATACGGGAATGAAAAGTGTAAATAAACCCCGGACAAGCAAAATACACGTTAAAATCTATTTATAGTAACAAACACTCGGCTTGAACCTGACATTTCTTTAATTTTATTTTCACTTGTCAATTCTATCAACTGACTGCGGAGTGCGTGGCACAGTGGTAGTGCGTCGGACTCCAGATCGACAGTTCATGGGTTCGATCCTCGCCGTGGCCATTTTATTTATCCTTCGGCAAGATATTTAATATCAGCTGACATAACCAGTATCAAATATCTTTGTTTTTGTCATTTTCCGAACGTTATGATTACCGATTATACAGATGAATAATATGTAAGTGCTGTCGATTTCCTACCTCGGCTTTACTTTTCATGAATCCACTCACTCTGTTTCAAATGCTCCACCCATGGTACAGACATGTGCCCATTATGGTAAAACATGTGTACATTATGGTACAGACATGGGCACATCATGGTACAAACATGTGTACATCATGGTACAGACATGTGCACATCATGGTACAGACATGTGCCCATTATGGTACAAACAGGTGTACATCATGGTACAAACAAGTGTACATCTTGGCACAAACATGTGTACATCATGGTACAAACAAGTGTACATCATGGTACAAATATGTGCACATCATGTTACAGACATGTGCACATCATGGTACAGACATGTGCCCATTATGGTACAAACATGTGTACATCATGGTACAGACATCTGCACGTCATGGTACAAACATGTGTACATCATGGTACAGACATGTGTACATCATCGGACACACGTGTACATCATGGTACAAACGTATGTACATCATGACACAGACATGTGTACATCACGGTACAAACATGTGCACAACATGGTACAGACATGTGCACATCATGGTACAGACATGTGTACATCATGGTACAGACATGTGTACATCATGGTGCTGTCATGTGCACATCGTGGTACAAACATGTGTACATCATTGTACAGACATGTGCGCATTATGCTACAAACATGTGTACATCTTTGAATAGACATGTGCACATCATGGCAGACATGTGCACATCATGGTAGACAGGTGCACATCATGGGACAGACATGTGTACACCATGGTACAGACATGTGTACATCATGGTACAAACATGTGCACATCATGGTGCTGTCATGTGCAAATCATGGTACAGACATGTGTACATGATGGTACAGATACGTGCACATCATGGTACAGACATGTGCACATCATGGTACAGACATGATCAAGGACACGCAAAACACCAGGCCTGTGTCGACCATGTGGAGACCAAGCGAGCATAGTTGGTAAGAGAAAGAGACCATAATGTAGATCATCGCTATAAAGCCCATGACCGAATGTACTTTCACAGAAAACATAAAAAATATATAGTGAAGTCATTTTAAATGGTATTCTACGAAAATAAGTATTTTTATCACAGTATAAGGATAATCTCATTTTCTTAATGACACACATTTTGGACACATCTTGTAACATATATATGTTAATACCGATACGGATGATAGATTTACGGTATGTAAGAACAAGTTACAGTATTTGAATTCATTACTATTCATCTAATATTAATTAAATCGATAAAATGAGTAGCATTTACATATTATTCAACTCTATAATCGGCACACATAACGTTGGGAAAAACGGCATAACAAAGATAGTTGACACTGTTTATGTCAGCTGATACATTTGACAATTGAAAATAAAATTAAAAAACTCTCAAACAAAAGTTCCTTTTTAAATAAAAAAATAAATAATGCGCCAAGTTAGTATACTGTAACAAATATGTATTCCTTCTAGATAGATTGAGCTGTTGCGAACGATACTAGTTGCCAGTGCGTCGCTTGTCGAGGTTCTTATTAGAGTAATACTGTTGTTTATCAAGAAGGAATACATATTTGTTACAGTATACTAACTTGGCGCTCTAGTTCCCGGTTGATTCCCGCCGAAAGTCATTGACTGTCGATTTCTTACCAGGGCCTAACTTGTCATGGCTCCACTCACCCACTCTGTATCAGATGTTCCACTCATGGTACAGACATATGTTGCAGAAACTACAACGCGATATTAATGAGGTTGTCCCTACGATTTAACTCGAATCCTATATAATCCGATTCTGGGAAACAGAAATCGGGAATTCCATTGAACTGAAATCGAGATTCTTGTGGTTTAGAATCGCATTGGTACTTGTTAGAGCGCATTAGACGTCCTATAAACGTATCTTACATGCTTGGGATAGACTGGAGTGAGTATGTAACCCGTGTGGGTTCATCGGCCACCGGTCCATGGAACAAAATGTGAAGTAAATCGCTTTACCAAGGCAGATTACCTCTACGTGGTGTAAAGCATAAACGTCAGGAAACCGTGGTCGGTTAGACCAGCTATCCTAATTAGATATTAAAAGTCTAACATGTATGGGTCCGTGCGAATCAGGTGATTGTCCTTAGTAGCTTGATCGCAAGGTGCCTATGTCCCACGACGGCAGCTACCTCCTCGATTGGTGTGGGACGGAAACGCTGGGTATTGTTGGTCGGTGTGAACCACTGGTTTGATGCCCAGGCTGCTAAACGCTGCCATTTTTGCGAAATGTAACATTTGTGCTGCCGTGCGATTCAGGTGATTGTCCTTAGTAGCTTGATCGCACGGTGCCTATGTTTACGAAGCTGCCCATGCCTTGATTCTAAATGCAAACTGTTTCCATCATTGGATTCTAAATGCAAACGGGAACTATTTCCATGGGTGTCCATGGAACAAAATGTGAAGTAAATCGCTTTACCAAGGCAGATTACCTCTACGTGGTGTAAAGCATAAACGTCAGGAAACCGTGGTCGGTTAGACCAGCTATCCTGCGGCTAAAGATCTGACCCGTTTTCTTTCAAAATTCATGGCAGTCGTACAAAGCGTTGATGTGAACTATGGTTGAGATGGTTGGTTGAGATGGTTGAGATGGTTGAGGTGTTTGAGTGTTTGTGTGGATCTCTGTTATGTGATAAAAGAACTAGGTGAAGCAGTGATAGTAAAACAATGTATTGTCTCGTTTCAGATATGGCAAGTATAGACGAGCTATATTTTGAAATTGTGGAGGAAGACGATGTCATTCCTGAGCCAACCAGCATACGGCGCCCACAACCATGTTCTCCATCACTGTTTACTTCGAGACGTGCACCACGGATACGTAAATGTTCACCATCACCTTCTTTTATACCTAACCGTGAACCGGAACTGTTGCCTGAGGAGCACATGAATATTTCACATTCGCCAACTACTATGATACGTACATGTGAACCAGAACTGTTGCCTGAGGAGCACAGGAATATTTCACATTCGCCATCTACTATGATACGTACATGTGAACCAGAACTGTTGCCTCAATCATGGTCACCATTGAGGTTTTCACCCTTGAAGTCTTTGCAGACTCCCCAAAAAAGTGGGACTGTGTTATCGGTAGATTATATTAACCCTCGGGTATGTGCGTTATGTCAGACGAGACATGTAAGGCTGGATTTACATTTGATCCGCGTACACAAGCTTTGCCGCGGTGGATCCAAATTCAAGGCCTCTTACGAACAATCAGTTATAACTGAATAAGCTCTTTTGATTAACACTCTGATATGGGCGTTCTGGCAGATGTGACATACAAGCCCAGCAGTTGGCAACCTTAGTTCAAGTTAAGTCTCGCCTGTACACTGATGTATTGCCTGTTCTGAAATTAATAACAAATAAAATGTATAGCCAACACATGTTTGGCTTTTTTTTTTAATATACGCCACTTTGAATCGTGGCGAATACCATATATTCAAATTCAAAACAGTGATTGTCCGTAGTAGCT
Organism: Cyrtodaria siliqua; assembly: GCA_037043455.1. Taxonomy (NCBI): domain Eukaryota; kingdom Metazoa; phylum Mollusca; class Bivalvia; order Adapedonta; family Hiatellidae; genus Cyrtodaria; species Cyrtodaria siliqua. The sequence goes on from JAWPHD010007309.1 coordinate 97,234, forward strand.
GCTAATATTTTCAATATGGGCTCCTTTTATATCATTGGGTCTGAAGCAGACTCATTAATAACTAAATCTAATGTTAATTTTCGTTTAAGCTCACACACGGAAGGTTGGCGGGCAGAGTTGCCGGGCAGAGATATATAACTGCAAACTACAGGGTCAAAAGACCCTTGAGGTGAGTACGTTCAGGCTGGTTGTTTATAGTTACTGTAGTTAATATCAACGCTAGACTTGCCACCCCGAGTCCACTTTAAGTGGACTTGGGGTGTTTTTTTGTTTGTTTTTTTCCGAACGGACTTAGCCATTTTGCTGAATAATTTATACAGCCCTTCATGGCCGGCATGCAGGCATTGTTATCCCCGGTCGTGCGCGGCGGTGCGGACTTAGCCGTTTGATCACACTCTCTCCTGCCATGACGGCAGAAGAGAGTCTTTTTTCGTGCCCTTCTGCTCATCAGTGCGTACTTGGGTCAGGGTTAGGGTTGTTTTGCCGAATTATTTCTACAGCCGTTCATGGTCGGCAGGCAGGCATCGTTTTCCCCGGTCGTGCGGACTGAGCCGTTTTGCTAACACTCTCCTACTACTGTACTTGGGCTCAAACGATATATATTGTGATAGCATTTATGGAAAGTACTCGTTTAATCGAGAGTGTTTTATACTTTGTACAATATAAGCATTAAGGACACCAAGTTGTTCAAGCTAGCGACTGTCGCGAGTAAATACTATGTTACTGTAATCAGCTGGCTACCCGTACTGATCATAGGTTAGTCACCCATCTATACTAACTGAACTACATTGGTGAATTACCTGCTGGAACATGTACTTTACATGTGTGCACGTTTGTGCGCCGATCGCTTCATTGTAATATGAACTATATGTAAAACTCATATACGGGTAGCGTTATACATGGCCTCGCTATATATAGACGTAGTATGAAAATTGTTGAATTACTGAAACAGGTTTCCTGCTTTTCATAGGTTAGTCACCTGCTATACTAACTAAACTACATTACTGTATTACATGCTTTCTGACGGGCATGAGGTTGTTGGCCATCAGAGACAGAAGCAGAACCTGCGTCTCTGATGTTTCCAGTCCACGGCACGGGGAGCCCACCTCATATAGTGGACCAAAAAGGTTTAAACGCGGCTTGGATTGCGTTAAGGAACGGTGATAAGCACTCTTCCTGTCAATACCTAACTGATCCTAACCAAGCCCTTACCATTTTACCTACGAAGGATTGGTGTGTTGTCTGTTGCAGTGTACATAGCGAGCCCAGCGAGCGTGTGTGCTCCTCCCGTTATCGGTATACCGGCATTTGAGTAACCTGGCCTGTTATTCAAATGTTAACATAACTACCGCAGCAAAAATGCCTGCCGATCGGGGTATCGACGGCCTTTTTGCAAGCGTAGTTCAAGTTAAGTCTCGCCTGTACACTGATATATTGCCTGTTGCGCGTCATATGTCTAGATATACGAAAAGGATAAACACTGCTAACTAATCTTACCTACGCCTAACCACTATACTAAGGAGGATTGATGTATTGTGTGTTGCAAAGTACACTGCTAACTAATCCTACCCACGCATAACCACTATACTACTAAGGAATGATGTATTGTGTGTTGAAATGTAAATAGCGAGCCCAGCGAGCTATGCTCCTCCCGTGAACGGTATACCGGCATTTGGATAACCTGGCCTGTTACCCAAATGTTAACATAACTACCGTAGCAAAAGGGCCTGCCGATCGGGGTATCGACGGCCTTTTGGCAAACGTAGTTCAAGTTAAGTCTCGCCTGTACACTGATATATTGCCTGTTGCGGCGGTCATATGTCTAGATATACGAAAATGATAAACACTGCTGACTAATCTTACCCACGCCTAACCACTATACTACGGAGGATTGATGTATTGTGTGTTGAAATGTACATAGCGAGCCCAGCGAGCTATGCTCCTCCCGTGAACGGTATACCGGCATTTGGATAACCTGGCCTGTTACCCAAATGTTAACATAACTACCGTAGCAAAAGGGCCTGCCGATCGGGGTATCGACGGCCTTTTGGCAAACGTAGTTCAAGTTAAGTCTCGCCTGTACACTGATATATTGCCTGTTGCGGCGGTCATATGTCTAGATATACGAAAATGATAAACACTGCTGACTAATCTTACCAACGCCTAACCACTATACTACGGAGGATTGATGTATTGTGTTTTGAAATGTACATAGCCAGCCCAGCGAGTACGAAAAGGATAAACACTGCAAACTAATTCTACCCACGCCTAACCACTATACTACGAAAGAATGATGTATTGTGTGTTCAAATGTACATAGCGAGCCCAGCGAGCTATGCTCCTCCCGTGAACGGTATACCGGCATTTGGGTAACCAGGCCTGTTACCCAAATGTTAACAAAACTACCGTAGCAAAAGGGCCTGCCGATCGGGGTATCGACGGCCTTTTGGCAAGCGTAGTTCAAGTTAAGACTCGTCTGTACTTTGAAATATTGTTATGCTGTGTGTTATACACTACATCCAGTGCTGATGGCTTGATTGCGGATCGCGGAAGCATCAATAGTTGAATTCAAGCAGCTCAAAAGCGGGAATGTCGCGTATTGCGAACATAAACACATACGGGACACCGTGTACCTCTACAACCTTCGGCTTCACGTTGGACCTTTTCCTGTTGTGGTTCATGAACCGCCCTTTCGTCCAGCTGGAATGGCAGCTGCATTTCTGCACGCTGTCTATCCAGTGGCGCTGGCCTCCGTGCTCAAATGTGAACATGTAGGCGTTCTTCGTGTCGTCACCATAGCCTTTGAATTTCCTTGTTCCCTCGGCGTCGTCCAGAAGTGTTCCGTGGTAATCGCAGATTACCGTGCCCTCTCGTATGGGCTTTACCGCGATCACGCACTTGCCCTTATCACCGCCTTCTTCTTTCACCTGTATGTGGGTCCACTTTTGCGCCTTAACAAGCGACGCGTTCATGTCATCTTGTGGTGTACTTGGACCTCGTTTCTTCAAAGGACGCAAATTCCATGACCTGCGGATTTTTTCAGTCAGTTTTGTCGATGTCCACATTCTGGACTCAAGGTAGTGGTTGTTCTCAAGTTTTGGACATTCCTGGCACCGCGCATGGTCATCTTCGAACTGCCGAGCTCTTTTTTTAGTCCTCTCAGCGATGGCCATAGCGTTGAATTGCTTCTTTGTCGCAATGTTTACCTCCATGCACAGCTCGGGCATTTCCCCTACCATCCTCGCAAAGTCCGCATAGGACGGGACGTCTCCGTCGGCCGTTATGGTAAACTTGGCTAATACCATCTTCATTCTCACAGAGGCCGGTAGCCTCGACACAACAGACGATGCAGACGAAGACGACTGCCCAGACGAATATTTCCCTGAGCCTTCGCTTCGCACTGAATCTGGTGACTCAGATCGGCTTGTACGATCATCTCCGAGGCGAGACAACGGATCAGGGACGCCTTGTTGATGCACATCTCTCTGACCACTGGAGCTGCACAGGGATTCCACGATGGTCGTTCGATTCAGGGCCGAAGTAACGTCATCATGTACGCAGTTGCGACGCGCTGTGGACTCAGTGTGGTTCAGCGCTCTATACACCTGCTCCCGGAGTTCTCTCGGCAGCGATTTGTGGCTCTCCGTCTCGATAAATTGCCGCATGTCTGACATAGTCACGATCGGCTTACAACCGCACCGAGTCTGCACTTGTTCCATAGTGGTGGCACCGTTGTGTATCTTCGATCCATTAAACTGTAGAAGGAGATAGTTTTCCTGGTTTTGCTGTGGTTTCGCTCGGACATGTTTGACATACTTCTTAAGCAGTTCAAACCTTTCCTCGTTGAAGGCCACGTGCGCCAAGCTCTGACCACCGGTCTTGTGCTTGTCGGTGCTCAATAGGTAACTGGTAGATCCATTATCTCTTAGGACAGGATTTTTCTTAGCCAATTTATACATGTCCATGGTCATTTTTTCCATCACCATTTTTCGATGACCTTGCGTCATCGCTGCTAGTGCGAAGAAGTAACCATTTACCAGAGCGGTGTCTATTTTGTTGGGACGTATGCCCTTGCTCTCCGCTTTCAGAATGATTGGCGTGGCTTTATCTTGAATTTTCTGAAGGTTTCGTTCGAGTATTTTGGCACTTAGCATCTTTAATTTACTTGGTCCATGTAACCTGTGCAGTTTCTTGGTTTGCATCTCCTTGTTATGGCGTTGTGTGACTGTAGCCGTCAAACCTGGGATTAGCTGTTTACAATTCAAAGCTCTGGTTGATAGATCCGTTCCCTGTGGTTCGGTCAAGTGCAGCATGTTGAAGAAAATCAGGAGGGCTTTGATGTAATTTTGAATGCTGTGCGCTTTGAAGTGACACACTCCCATGAGGGAATCACGAATATTCTCGAGCGTTTTCATCTCACAGAAGTTGATTATGTCGAAGTTCTCCATTTTGTGATCGGCACTCGTGTACAGCATCATCTTGAGCATGGTGGATTGCGTGTTTGAGATGTACTCTGTCGGATTTTCCGCGTTCGATCTGGACTTCATATACGTTTTAAGGCGTTGCATGTATGGGTTGGACAGCTTCAATTCTCTAAGTGTGTCCATGGAGACGTTAACTAAGGCCTTAGGACCAGTAGTTTGTAATCTGGCTCTTTGGTCACTCAACGGCTCATCGTCGTCGGAGCTCTCCGCATCCATGATTCTCTGCCGTTTGGCGTCTTTCACGCGCGGGGAAGATCGAGATGGAGTAGTCTGTGTAGTGGGACTCGCATCTTCCAATTCTGCCCGTTGATCAACATCACTCTCTGGCGACTCCGTCAAAGCCCGTGTGCGTTTGTCGCCGCCTCGTGGGAACAGCGGGCTGCTCCTGTCTGGTGATTGTGGTGAAGTGTCAATCTGGGCTGGTCTACCACTGACATCCGCAGGATAATCACTGACTACCATATCGTCGTCAAACGACGGGTACAGTGATAACGCCGAATTCGACACATCCACGTCCATGGGCACATCATCAGATCGAGGCGACCTTTCGTCAGTGACGATCGGCCTCTCGACATCCGATGCCTGCTCCACAGGAACAGCAATGTCTGCCTCGTCCAAAACAGGGTTCAGTGGTACGCTCGACGCCGAACAAGATGCAGTTGGCCTGGCACCATGTCCTTGGGCCTCCACGCACTTAACAACGTCAGCTGCTGCAGGGTGTAGGTCAGAAACGGGATCTGATGTTGACATTACAACCTTAGGACTTGTGGATGCCTGTTCAGCTGGGAAGTGTTGGTTCTTGTCGCGTATGTTATTTGCTTCGCGGTGCGCCTTAACATCACGAACGGTGACGTGCAATTGCTTGAGCAGGTCCATAGCCGTCGCATTGTAGTCCGGATCTGGGAAAAATCTCGCAAGATCCTCAGCTGTTACGTACGCATACACGCTTCTCAAATATAGACCGTCTTTGGCCTGGTGCTCTACTTGCGATATCCTTGATGTAGACGCATTCTTCATGCATACCTTCTTAAGGTGATTACTCAGTTTTGTCTGGACAATCAAACATAGCGGGCAAACTAGGGATCCCCAGGGACGTGCCAGTTCAGGGTAACTCACTAAACTATGAAAGTTCTTACCTTTTCCTGCATTTCCTGTATTACTCGGAGCTCTGTAAACAAAACATAAGATGCACTTACATTCAGTCGCCTTAAGATGCTTGAAATATAACACACACATATACGGAGTAACATTATGGCGGTTTGATTGAAGGTATGATACGTTTTTAGATATCACTTTGCCGTCCAAGACTGCATATTGTTAAAACTTTACCCCTGGATGGGTCTCGTATGGCCACATATAGTTAGTAAGTTTCATAGCGATCGGAAGTCAGGATAACTATGAGTATGTTTGATTTCTCAAGACCCATCAGTGGGTAATGTTTCAACAAGCTGCTACATAGGATGGCAAAGTTATATATAAAAGCTTACCACTACCCCTCGGGTACCATACCCTATTCTTCGATCTAACCACCATAACTCAACCGTACGTGTAACGATCCGTCTGTAACTCTCAGAAAACATGCCCCCAAACTATATGCAGACGTTGCCAACGTTTTATATTCCTGGCTTCAAATACAATTATCAGCTCGTTTACAAGTTGGCCACTAATGGGTCTTGAGTGACCACTTATACTGAGAAAGTTTCTGTGTAATCAGAGGACGGACGGTTGAGCTGGGTTTATGGTATGGTAACCGAGGGGGAAGGGGTATGTTTTTACGCTATAACTTTCTTGGCCTTAAAAGCAGCTCATTGACACTTTACCCACTGATGGGTCTTGAATAGCCACACATACTCTAAACGTTTTATTGCGATCGGGATACGGAAGGTTGAGTCAGGTGGGTTACCGCTATATATTTATGTGAAAATATGACCAACAGTACTCTGCACGGAAAAAATGAATTCTTTATCTCTAGATACTTCTATTAAATGTGTAGCCAGCTCCATAAAACATTTTCAGCCTTTGCATATATTCTGGGTGCATGTTTCTGGCGAGTTTCAGACGGATCGTTGCACGGACGGCTGAGCTATGACGTCTCGTATGGCCACATATAGTAAGTAAGTTTCATTGCGATCGGAAGTCAGGATAACTATCTGAGTATGTTTAATCCCTAAAGACCCATCAGTGGGTAATGTTTCAACAAGCTGCTACAAAGGATGGTAAAGTTAGATATAAATCTTACCACTACCCCCTCGGGTACCATACCCTATTCTTCGATCTAACCACCATAACTCAACCATACGTGCAACGATCCGGCTGTAACTCTCAGAAAACATGCCCACAAACTATATGCAGACGTTGCCAACGTTTTATATCCCTGGATTCAAATACAATTATCAGCTCGTTTAAAAGTTGGCCACTAATGGGTCTTGAGTGACCACTTATACTGAAAAAGTTTCATTGTAATCAGAGGACGGACGGTTTAGCTGGGTTTATGGTATGTTAACCGAGGGGGAAGGGGTACGTTTTTACGCTATAACTTTTTTGCCCTTAAAAGCAGCTCATTGATGCTTTATCCACTGATGGGTCTTGAATAGCCACACATACTCTAAAAGTTTTAATTCGATCGGGATACGGAAGGTTGAGCCAGGTGGGTTACCGCTATATATTTATGTGAAAATATGACCAACAGTACTCTGCACGGAAAAAATGAATTCTTTATCTCTAGATACTTCTATTAAATGTGTAGCCAGCTCCATGAAACATTTTCGGCCTTTTCATATATTCTGGGTGCATGTTTCTGGCGAATTTCAGACGGATCGTTGAACGGACGGCTGAGCTATGACGTCTCGTATGGCCACATATAGTTAGTAAGTTTCATTGCGATCGGAAGTCAGGATAACTATCTGAGTATGTTTGATCCCTCAAGACCCATCAGTGGGTAATGTTTCAACAAGCTGCTACAAAGGATGGCACAGTTAGATATAAAAACTTACCACTACCCCCTCGGGTACCATACCCTATTCTTCGATCTAACCACCATAACTCAACCATACGTGCAACGATCCGTCTGTAACTCTCAGAAAACATGCCCCCAAACTATATGCAGACGTTGCCAACGTTTTATATCCCTGGATTCAAATACAATTATCAGCTCGTTTAAAAGTTGGCCACTAATGGGTCTTGAGTGACCACTTATACTGAAAAAGTTTCATTGTAATCAGAGGACGGACGGTTTAACTGGGTTTATGGTATGGTAACCGAGGGGGAAGGGGTACGTTTTTACGCTATAACTTTTTTGTCCTTAAAAGCAGCTCATTGATGCTTTACCCACTGATGGGTCTTGAATAGCCACACATACTCTAAAGGTTTTAATTCGATCGGGATACGGAAGGTTGAGCCAGGTGTGTTACCGCTATATATTTATGTGAAAATATGACCAACAGTACTCTGCACGGAAAAAATGAATTCTTTATCTCTCGATACTTCTATTAAATGTGTAGCCAGCTCCATGAAACATTTTCAGCCTTTTCATATATTCTAGGTGCATGTTTCTGGCGAGTTTCAGACGGATCGTTGCACGGACGGCTGAGTTATGACGATTATATCGAAGCATATGTTATGGTACCCGAGGGGGTAGGGGTATTTGTTTTTCGATATAACTTTGCAGCCTGTAATAGCAGCTCATTGAAACGTTAAATCGAAGATATAGGGTGTTTAAATTAAATGTTTGAATGTTTTAAAACACTTAACACTAAAGTACTTACGTGTTCTTGCCGGCCATCTTCTTCTGTATCCGACAATAACACTTCTCACTGAATAATCCGAAACACGTCTTTAAGAATTTAACACAGAAAAAGAAAAGCGCGTTTAAAGCAAATTAATTTAAACTTCCAATTTAAACACTTTTTTATGAAGTTAACACAGAAAAAAAAAAGCGCGTTTAAAGCAAATTAATTTAAACTTCCAATTTAAACCGTTTAAACAGAAAGCAAAATGATCTTAAACTGATTAACTCCAGAGATATCAAGTGATAAATGTAATCAAAATAAAAAAAAATATATATGCTATTATCTAATTAATCAACGCCCACCACTTGTTTCAACAATCCAATCGCCAGCGATTGAATGGAGGTGTGAACTGTCACTTTTCGTATATTCCGACATACACCGGAACCATGGAGGTGCGAAAACTTAAAGCAACTCCTCCATAGCGCCAGATATCATGTCAACTTTTCATATATTCCGATATACACAGGAACCATGGAGGTGCGAAATCTTAAAGCAACTCCTCCATAGTACCAGATGTCATTTCCTGTCGTTAAGTCAAAGTTGTGATGTATGTACATTCTAGCGTGTCAATTTTCTGATTATTAGAACTTTATGACGTTGAATATATGCCGCGTCCAACCCCGTAATCCAACCCCGTTGCTAACATACCATATTATTCAATATAACCGTCCTAGCCCAACTGTCCATATTTTGATCACAAAGAAACTTTCTGAGTTTGTGTGGTCACTCATGATCCATCAGTGGGTAAAGTTTCAATGTGCTGCTATTGCGGGTTACAATATTATAGCGAAAAAACGTATCCATACCCCTCTGGTACCATACCCTATTTTTCGATCTAATCGCTATAGCTCAACCGTCCGCTTAACAATCCGTCTGAAATTAGCAGTAAACATGATCTATGACTATATGCACAGGTTGGAACAGTTTCATGCCACTTGCTTTACATATAATAGAATTATCGAGAGAAAACCAATGCTTTGTACCCGTGCAACGTACCGTTGCCGTATTTTCACACAAATCGAGCGCGGTAACCAGTCCTAGATCAGTCGTCCATCATTCGATTGCAATGGAATATTCTGAGAATGTGTGGCCTTGCAAGCCCCATCATTGGGTTAAGTATCAATGAGCTGCTCGTACGTACAACAAAGATATACCGAAAAAACGTACCCCTAACCCCTCGGGTACCATACCCTATTGTTCGATTTAACCGCCCTAACTGAGCTGTTCGTACAACGATCTGTCTAAAACTAGCAGGAAACATGGGCACTGACTATATGCACACGTTAAACAAGTTTCATGCCATTGGCTTTACATATAATAGAATTATCGAGAGAAAACCAATGCGTTTTACCAGTGCAACGTACCGTTGGCCGTATTTTCACACAAATCAATCGCGTTAACCAGCCTAGCTCAGCTGTCCATCATTCGATTGCAATGAAACGTTCTGAGTATATGTTGCCACTCAAGCTCCATGATTGGGTTAAGTTTCAACGAGCTAGCTAGCTAGCTAGCTAGCGGGGCCCCTAGGGTTAGGGTCTCGGGGGTAGGGGTACGTGTTCTCGCCGTCACTCCGCAGCCCGTTAAAGCAGATCAATGAAACTCTTTCCACCCCTGGGCAATACCAAGGCACAGGTGTCCTGGAAGTTTCGAGCAGATCCAAGCAGGTACGGCGAAGCTACAGCGGTTAACGAGAGCGGATGGGGTGAAACACTGCAAACCCTGGCGGAACGCCGGGGCAAAACTCCCTGACGCCACAGATCGAGAACCCGTGGACCGATTCATCCATTTTTTAAGTTGCTCAGCATAACCGACCATGCTCTATCATCTCTGAAAGTTTCGAGCCGAACGGAGCCCATCTGAGCGATTTGGAAAAAACACATTGGTACCCATACAGGGGAAACACCTGTCACGCGTAGAGTGTGCAGTAAAAGAACTGCACAATCTAGCTCAGCTGCCCATCATTCGATTGCAATGAAACTTTCTGTGTTTGTGTGGCTACTCAAGCCCCATCAATGGGTTACGTTTCAACGAGGTGCTAATACGAACAGGAAAGCTATACTGAAAAAAACGTACCCCTAACCCCTCGGATACCATATACTATTGTTCGATCTTACCATCCTATCTCAGCCGTGCGTGCAATTATCCGTCTGAAACTAGCAGAACACAAAATCCCTGACTATATGCACATGTTGGAACAGTTTAATACCACTGGCTTTACATATAAAAGAATTATCGAGAGAAAACCAATGCGCTGTACCCGTGCAACGTACGGTAGGCCGTGTTTACACATAAATCAATCTCGGTAACCAACCTAGCTCAGCTGTCCCTCATCCGGTAGCAATGAAACTTTCTGAGTATGTGTGGCCATGCAAGCCCCATCATTGTGTTAAATATCAATGCGCTGCTCATACGTACAACAAAGTTATACTGAAAAAACGTACCCCTAACCCCTCTGGTACCATACCCTATTGTTCGATCTAACCGCCCTAACTGAGCTGTTCGTACAACGATCTGTCTGAAACTTGCAGGAAACATGGGCACTGACAATATGCACAGGTCAAAAAAGTTTCATGCCACTGGCTTTACATATAATAGAATTATCGAGAGAAAACCAATGCGTTTTACCCGAGCAACGTACCTTTGGTCATATTTTCACATAAATCAATCGCGGTAACCAGCCTAGCTCAGCTGGCCATCATTCAATTGCAATGAAACTTTCTGTGTGTGTGTGGCTACTCAAGCCCCATCATTGGGTTAAGTATCAATGAGCTGCTCGTACGAACAACAAAGCTATACTGAAAAAAACGTACCCCTAACCCCTCGGATACCATACCCTATTGTTCGATCTAACCATCCTATCTATGCCGTGCGTGCAATTATCCGTCTGAAACTAGCAGAACACATGCTCCCTGACTATATGCACATGTTGGAACAGTTTTATGCCACTGGCTTTACATATAAAAGAATTATCGAGAGAAAACCATTGCGTTGTACCCGTGCAACGTACGATAGGCCGTGTTTACACATAAGTCAATATCGGTACCCAACCTAGCTCAGCTGTCCCTCATCCGGTGGCAATGAAACTTTCTGAGTATGTGTGGCCATGCAAACCCCATCATTGGGTTAAGTATCAATGAGCTGCTCGTACGTACAACAAAGCTATACCGAAAAAAACTACCCCTGACCCCTCGGGTACCACACCCTATTGTTCGATCTAACCGCCCTAACTGAGCTGTTCGTACAACGATCTGTCTGAAACTAGCAGAAAACATGACCACTGACTATATGCACACGTTAAAAAAGTTTCATGCCACTGGCTTTACATATAATCATATCATTATCGAGAGAAAACCAATGCGTTTTACCCGTGCAACGTACCGTTGGCCTTATTTTCACATAAATCAATCGCGGTAACCAGCCTAGCTCAGCTGTCCATCATTCGATTGCATTGAAACGTTCTGAGTATATGTGGCCACTCAAGCCCCATGATTGGGTTAAGTTTCAACGAGGTGCTAATACGAACAGGAAAGCTATACTGAAAAAAACGTACCCCTAACCCCTCGGATACCATACCCTATTGTTCGATCTAACCATCCTATCTCAGCCGTGCGTGCAATAATCCGTCTGAAACAAGCAGAACACATGCTCCCTGACTATATGCACATGTTGGAACAGTTTTATACCACTGGCTTTACATATAAAAGAATTATCGAGAGAAAACTAATGCGCTGTACCCGTGCAACGTACGGTAGGCCGTGTTTACACATAAATCAATCTCGGTAACCAACCTAGCTCAGCTGTCCCTCATCCGGTAGCATTGAAACTTTCTGAGTATGTGTGGCCATGCAAGCCCCATCATTGTGTTAAGTATCAATGAGCTGCTCACACGTACAACAAAGCTATACTGAAAAAACGTACCCCTACCCCCTCGGGAACCATACCCTATGGTTCGATCTAACCGCCCTAACTGAGCTGTTCGTCCAACGATCCGACTGAAACTTGCAGGAAACTTGAGCCCTGAATATATGCACATGTTGCAAAAGTTTAATGCCTATGGCTTTACACATAATAGAATTATCGAGAGAAAACCAATGCGTTTTACCCGTGCAACGTACCGTTGGCCTTATTTTCACATAAATCAATCGCGGTAACAAGCCTAGCTCAGCTGCCCATCAATCGATTGCAATGAAACTTTCTGTGCTTGTGTGGCTACTCAATCCCCATCATTGGCTTAAGTTTCTACGAGCGGTTTATACGAACAGCAAAGCTATACTGGAAAAAACGTACCCCTAACCCCTCGGGTACCATACCCTATTGTTCGATTTAGCCATCATACCTCTGCCGTGCGTGCAACTATCCGTCTGAAACTAGCAGAACACATGCTCCATGATTATATGCACATGTTGGAACAGTTTTATACCACTGGCTTTACATATAAAAGAATTATCGAGAGAAAACCAATGCGTTGTACCCGTGCAACGTACGGTAGGCCGTGTTTACACATAAATCAATCTCGGCAACCAACCTAGCTCAGCTGTCCCTCATCCGGTTGCAATGAAACTTTCTGAGTATGTGTGGTCAATCAAGCCCCATCATTGGGTTAAGTATCAATGAGCTGCTCATACGTACTACAAAGCTATACCGAAAAAACGTACCCCTACCCCCTCGGGAACCATACCCTATGGTTCGATCTAACCGCCCTAACTGAGCTGTTCGTCCAACGATCTGTCTGAAACTTGCAGGAAACATGAGCCCTTAATATATGCACATGTTAAAAAAGTTTCATGCTACTGGCTTCACATATAATAGAACTATCGAGAGAAAACCAATGCGTTCTACCCGTGCAACGTATGTTGGCCTTATTTTCACATAAATCAATCACGGTAACCAGCCTAGCTCAGCTGGCCATCATTCGATTGCAATGAAACTTTCTGTGTTTGTGTGGCTACTCAAGCCCCATCATTGGGTTAAGTTTCAATGAGCTGCTCTTACGAACAACAAAGCTATACTGAAAAAACAGTACCCCTAACCCCTCGGATACCATACCCTATTGTTCGATCTTACCATCCTATCTCAGCCGTGAGTGCAATTATCCGTCTGAAACTAGCAGAACACATGCTCCCTGACTATATGCACATGTTGGAACAGTTTTATACCACTGGCTTTACATATAAAAGAATTATCGAGAGAAAACCAATGCGCTGTACCCGTGCAACGTACGGTAGGCCGTGTTTACACATAAATCAATCTCGGTAACCAACCTAGCTCAGCTGTCCCTCATCCGGTAGCAATGAAACTTTCTGAGTATGTGTGGCCATGCAAGCCCCATCATTGGGTTAAATATCAATGCGCTGCTCATACGTACAACAAAGTTATACCGAAAAAACGTACCCCTAACCCCTCGGGTACCATACCCTATTGTTCGATCTAACCGCCCTAACTGAGCTGTTCGTACAACGATCTGTCTGAAACTTGCAGGAAACATGGGCACTGACTATATGCACATGTCAAAAAAGTTTCATGCCACTGGCTTTACATATAATAGAATTATCGAGAGAAAACCAATGCGTTTTACCCGAGCAACGTACCTTTGGCCTTATTTTCACATAAATCAATCGCGGTAACCAGCCTAGCTCAGCTGGCCATCATTCGATTGCAATGAAACTTTCTGTGTTTGTGTGGCTACTCAAGCCCCATTATTGGGTTAAGTTTCAATGAGCTGCTCTTACGAACAACAAAGCTATACTGAAAAAAACGTACCCCTAACCCCTCGGATACCATACCCTATTGTTCGATCTAACCATCCTATCTCAGCCGTGCGTGCAATTATCCGTCTGAAACTAGCAGAACACATGCTCCCTGACTATATGCACATGTTGGAATAGTTTTATACCACTGGCTTTACATATAAAAGAATTATCGAGAGAAAACCAATGCGCTGTACCCGTGCAACGTACGGTAGGCCGTGTTTACACATAACTCAATCTCGGTAACCAACCTAGCTCAGCTGTCCCTCATCCGGTAGCAATGAAACTTTCTGAGTATGTGTGGCCATGCAAGCTCCATCATTGGGTTAAGTGTCAATGCGCTGCTCATACGTACAACAAAGTTATACCGAAAAAACGTACCCCTAACCCCTCGGGTACCATACCCTATTGTTCGATCTGACCGCCCTAACTGAGCTGTTCGTACAACGATCTGTCTGAAACTTGCAGGAAACATGGGCACTGACTATATGCACATGTTAAAAACGTTTCATGCCACTGGCTTTACATATAATAGAATTATCGAGAGAAAACCAATGCGTTTTACCTGTGCAACGTCCCGTTGGCCTTATTTTCACATAAAACAATCGCGGTAACCAGCCTAGCTCAGCTGGCCATCATTCGATTGCAATGAAACTTTCTGTGTTTGTGTGGCTACTCAAGTCCAATCTTTGGGTTAAGTTTCAATGAGCTGCTCTTGCGAACAACAAAGCTATAGTGGAAAAACGTACCCCTAACCCATCGGGTACCATACCCTATTGTTCGATCTAACCATCATATCTCAACCGTGCGTGCATTTATCTGTCTGAAACTAACAGGACACATGCTACCTGACTATATACACATGTTGGAAAAGTTTTATGTCACTGGCTTTACATATAATAAAATTATCGAGAGAAATTCAACGTGTTTTTCGCGTGCAACGTGCGGTTGGCCGTATCTTCACATAAATCGACCGCGGTAACCAGTCCAGCTCAGCCGTCCATCCTTCGATCGCAATAAAACTTTCTGAGTATGTGTGGCCACCCTATGCCCATCACTGAGTAAAGTTTCAATGATTTGTTATTGTTGGCGGAAAAGTTATATCGAGATAATATACCCCTACCCCGCTGAAAAACAGGGGTATGGAGTATGTATTTTGCAAAATCTGGCTGTTTGTGTGTGCAGATTCCCATTTTTCTTACCTACTTGGATACCTAATTAAATTTCCTACAATATAAACCCAAAAACAATTCAATTTACTCACATTTTATAACCTTTTTTTTATAAAAATTCGACAGATCGGTGCCAGCTTCAGCCAGCTTAGTAATTTTCAAACATTGAACCGCTTATAACTTTTTAACCGTCAAAGATATTGACTTGAAATTTGCAACGTTTATGTGTATTTATATAACATATAAGATGTTAAAAGGATTGCTTTTTACGTTTTCATGATTTTGATTTATTTCATTTTATAGGAAATACCAGGATGCGATTTAAATCGAATCGTACGACTCACGCCCGCTGTCCAGGGTGTATAGGGAAAAAAAACAATTATCACTTAAAAACATCTAATTGGACCTAAAACATCAATTTAAACAACTTTAAAGTTAAAAAAAATAATTGTAAAGGCTTGCTATACCAGAACGACAGCCTGTTGACATATGTTTGTACCATGGTGTAGGTGTACACGTGTGTACGATGATGTGCACATGTCTGTACCATGATGTACACAAGTTTGTACCATGACGTGCACATGTCTGTACCATGATGTGCACATGTCTGTATCATGATGTACATATGTGTGTACCATGGTGTACACGTGTGTACGATGATGTGCATATGTCTGTATCATGATGTACACGTTTGTACCATGATGTACCCATGTTTGTACCATAATGGGCACATGTCTGTACCATGATGTACACATATTTGTACCACGATGTGCACTTGTTTGTACCATGATGTACACTTGTTTGTACCATGATGTACACATGTTTGTACCATAATGGACACAGGTCTGTAATATGATAAGCACGTCTGTACCATGATGTACACATGATTGTACCATGATGTGCCCATGTCTGTACCATAATGTACACATGTTATACCGTAATGGGCACATGTCTGTACCATGGGTGGAGCGTCATGAAAAGTAAAGCCGAGGTAGGAAATCGACAGCACTTACATATTATTCATCTGTATAATCGGTAATCATAACGTTCAGAAAACGACAAAAACAAAGATATTAGAGACTGTTTATGTCAGCTGATATTAAATAATCACTCAATGTGGATGGGAGCCTGTCTAGAGTGATCAGTCAATATGTGTGAGAGCCAGCCTAGAGTGATCCGTCAATATGGATGGGAGCCTGTCTAGAGTGATCAGTCAATATGTGTGAGAGCCAGTCTAGAGTGATCCGTCAATGTGGATGGGAGCCTGTCTAGAGTGATCCGTTAATGTGGATGGGAGCCTGTCTAGAGTGATCAGTCAATATGTGAGAGAGCCAGTCTAGTCATCAGTCAATATGTGTGAGAGCCAGTCTAGAGTCATCAGTCGATGTGGGTGGGAGCCACTCTAGAGTGATCAGTCAATGTGGGTGAGAGCCAGTCTAGAGTGATCCGTCAATGTGGGTGGGAACCACTCTAGAGTGATCAGTCAATGTGGGTGAGAGCCAGTCTAGAGTGATCAGTCAATGTGGGTGGGAGCCACTTTGGAGTGATCAGTCAATGTGGGTGAGAGCCAGTCTAGAGTGATCCGTCAATGTGGGTGGGAGCCACTCTAGAGTGATCAGTCAATGTGGGTGGGAGTCAGTCTATATTGATCATATAATTTGGGTCTGAACCAGTCTATAGTAATCAGTCAATACGCCGCGGGTGGGAGCTAGTCTAGTCATCAGTCAATGTGGGTGAGAGCAAGTCTGTATTGATCAGTAAATGTGGGTGGGAGCCAGTCTGTATTGATCAGTCCATGTGGGTGGGAGCCAGTCTATAGTGATCAGTCAATGTGGGTGGGAGATGGTCTATAGTGGTCAAGGTGAGCTAAAAACTAAAACAATCAGGGCTTATGTCACATATATTGATATGCAATACTCCTAGGCCTTTGTTTAGATTTTCATGAACCTTCACACATACTAGCACCAGAGGATTTCAAACAGACATTTTATAAACATGTTAATATGGGTAGAAATCAGCGTAAAATGAAGAATATCGATGCCTTTAATGTAGAGTATCAAAATAGGGAGACATGGGCTTTTCTTCCCATCTGCAACTGCAAATTAAGATAAAAGTCTAAGGCAGTAGCTGTTTGTAAAGAACTGGTTGCATTAGATTAACCAAACTTGAATCAAAGTATATATTGTACATGTCTGTTACAAAGAGTGGATTCACATATGATCTTGAACTAAACTTGTATGGGTCATTAACTTTGCCAATTTAGCATTACGTTTTTGATTTCAGGTCTGTTTCCAGGAACTAAATGCACTAAATTGAACCATTGTTAGTTGGATTGTGAAGTAAATCCAGGCTTATGGTTTGGTAATTTCCGTCTGTCCGTCCGTCTCTCTGTCAATCTACACCTTTTGACGTTTTGGTTAAAGTTTTTGTACATTCTAAAATATTTCTGTTTTCTTTAATTTCGAATATGTGATTCCAGTACTCCTGTCTTTAAAGGTTCCGAGTATTGTTTAATCACCCTTAGGATGTGTTGTTCGCTTTTTAAGTCAAGTATTTTGACTGCTACTTGTGATATGCAGGCTTCATAACTAAATTCCAATTAGTTTATTTCGCCCCATTGTTTTCTCGTGTAGGGCTAAGCATTTAGAAACTGGGACCATACGCCACTGGCCATGGAACGGTATGAAAATACCACACTGGCAGTTCCATGTTCACGGTCAATTTGACAGAACGGTTTCGGTTTTATATATTTTTTACTGCATTTGACTATTTTTGTCATCACAGATAGAAAAGTAGCACATATGTCTACCATTTCCTTTGAGTTGAGTTGAATTGGAATTTTATGGAGACCAACACAAAAGGTTATATGGTGCCAACAGGAATGACCATTCCAGGCCTATTCTCCATTTACATCTAGGGGGTATATAGGAGTGAGCTTGTCGGTCGGTCTGTTGGTTTTTACGGTGTCCGGACGATAACTCATGAAAGGGTTGATGGATTTAAATAATATTTGGTACACGGGTATAACACCATAAAATACAAGTCAAGTTTGACTTTGGTTACAAACCACCAATTTTTGACGGAGTTATGGCCCATTTTCAACTTAGAATTTGCACAAAAAACGGTGTCCGGACGGTAACTCATGAAAGGGTCGACGGATTTAAATAATTTTTAGTACACGGGTTTAAGACCATAAAATACAGGTCAAGTTCGACTTTAGTTACCAATCACCAATTTTTGATGGAGTTATGGCCCCTTTTCAACTTAGAATTTGCCCAAAAAACGGTAACTCATGAAAGGGTTGATGGATTTTAATAATATTTGGTACACGGGTATAACACCATAAAATACAAGTCAAGTTCGACTTTGGTTACAAACCACCAATTTTTGACGGAGTTATGGCCCATTTTCAACTTAGAATTTGCCCAAAAAACGGTGGCCGGACGATAACTCATGAAAGGGTCGACGGATTTAAATAATTTTTTGTCCACGGGTTTAAGACCATAAAATACAGGTCAAGTTCGACTTTGGTTACAAACCATCAATTTTTGATGGAGTTATGGCCCCTTTTCAACTTAGAAGTTTCCCAAAAAACGGTAGCCGGACGGTAACTCATGAAAGGGTCGACGGATTTAAATAATTCTTGGTACACGGGTTTAAGACCATAAAATACAGGTCAAGTTCGACTTTGGTTACAAACCACTAATTTTTGACGGAGTTATGGCCCATTTTCAACTTAGAATTTGCCCAAAAAACGGTGGCCGGACGATAACTCATGAAAGGGTCGACGGATTTAAATAATTTTTTGTACACGGGTTTAAGACCATAAAATACAGGTCAAGTTCGACTTTGGTTACAAACCATCAATTTTTGATGGAGTTATGGCCCCTTTTCAACTTAGAATTTGCCCAAAAAACGGTAGCCGGACGATAACTCATGAAAGGGTCGACGTATTTAAATAATTTTTGGTACACGGGTTTAAGACCATAAAATACAGGTAAAGTTCGACTTTGGTTACAAACCACTAATTTCTGATGGAGTTATGGCCCCTTTTCAACTTAGAATTTGCAAAAAAAATGCTACAGTCAACTCTGAGGAACCTGCTAATTTGGGTTTGTATTAAATTTAAACAATTTATAATGCATCCTCTTCATGACCATGTCTCTTTTTATTACACTTATACATCTTTGACTTGAACGGAGTAACACGCAAATTTTTGTTAGTCTTCTTCCCGGATCACTTACAATATTAAAAACTCTCTCCTCTCTCTCTCTCTCTCTCTCTCATTATTTTTTTTCCAGTTTATTTCATATTTTGTAGTTTAAGACCATAAAATACAGGTACACAATACCGCCTTGTCACATAAACATGGCAACCACAAGATTGATTGATTGAATTGGTTGCCATGTTTATGTGACAAGGCGGTATTGTGGGGGTATTAATCACTTTCAGTGATAACTCTAGTTAGCATTTAATAGAAGAATTTACCAACAAAACTTGTAATTCTTATCTATTAGTAACAACTGTATACAATCATGATTACCATATATATAATTGTATTAAATATACCTGAGCAATGTGATTTTATTGTATAATTGGCAACACAGGAATAGATAACTTTCTACTTCTTAATTAAAGTATTCAAGGCTAAGTTTAAACACTCATGTCAAACAGTAAAATGTTCTTATTCTTATGAAATGTCTAGATTTAGCACAAATGTTTAAGTTTCTATCTATTTCTCTTTATCATTTGAATGGATATATGATGTCATTCTGTCTATATATCTAATTCGGTGTCTGGTTCCTTTTGTTCCGCCTCCTCTTTAAAATGCACGAGAGCCATGCCTTTCTGCACAGTATCACCAGTTTTGTAAAATACTGATTCTATAATTCCTGATTTTGGTGCCCTGATTACATACTGAAATAGAAGAAAGATATCACAGTGAAATGATTTTTTCTTTTTAATTCTTTTGACATACATGTACATTAAATACTAGTTATTTGTTTGAATTGAATTGAATTATATGTTATAGTCGCACCAACAGCTAAGGTCATATGGCGAGTTTTCCGGCTTTCATTGGTGGAGGAAGATCCCAGGTTCGTAAACGGGCGGGCACCTTGGTAGAACCGTTCTGCAAGCCAGCTGGATAGCTTTCTCACATAAAGATTCCTATGCCCATGAAGGAGTTATTTGTTTGAAGCTGTTGTATAATGGTTAGTCTACCCACAACAAGACACACACAGGAGCTATTGTATAATGGTTAGTCTACCCACAACAAGACACACACAGGAGCTATTGTATAATGGTCAGTCTACCCACAACAAGACACACACAGGAACTATTGTAAAATGGTTAGTCTACCCACAACAAGACACACACAGGAGCTATTGTATAATGGTTAGTCTACCCACATTATAAACAAGACACACACAGGAGCTATTGTATAATGGTTAGTCTACCCACAACAAGACACACACAGGAGCTATTGTATAATGGTTAGTCTACCCACAACAAGACACACACAGGAGCTATTGTATAATGGTAAGTCTACCCACAACAAGACACACACAGGAGCTATTGTATAATGGTTAGTCTACCCACATTATAAACAAGACACACACAGGAGCTGTTGTATAATGGTTAGTCTACCCACAACAAGACACACACAGGAGCTATTGTATAATGGTGAGTCTACCCACAACAAGACACACACAGGAGCTATTGTATAATGGTTAGTCTACCCACAACAAGACACACACAGGAGCTATTGTATAATGGTTAGTCTACCCACAACAAGACAAACACAGGAGCTATTGTATAATGGTTAGTCTATCCACAACAAGACACAAACAGGAGCTGTTGTATAATGGTTTATATAATAGTCTACCCACATTATAAACAAGACACACACAGGAGCTATTGTATAATGGTTAGTCTACCCACAACAAGACAAACACAGGAGCTATTGTATAATGGTTAGTCTACCCACATTATACACAAGACACACACAGAAGCTGTTGTATAATGGTTAGTCTACCCACAACAAGACACACACAGGAGATGTTGTATAATGGTTAGTCTACCCACTACAAGACACACACAGGAGCTGTTGTATAATGGTTAGTCTACCCACATTATACACAAGACACACACAGGAGCTATTGTATACTGGTTTAGTCTACCCACAACAAGACACACACAGGAGCTGTTGTATAATGGTTAGTCTACCCACATTATACACAAGACACACACAGGAGCTATTGTATAATGGTTAGTCTACCCACATTATACACAAGACACACACTGGAGCTATTGTATAATGGTTAGTCTACCCACATTATACACAAGACACACACAGGAGCTATTGTATAATGGTTAGTCTACCCACATTATACACACACAGGAGCTATTGTATAATGGTTAGTCTACCCACAACAAGACACACACAGGAGCCAGTATATCAGTCAATATGATCAGTCAATGTGGGTAGGAGCTAGTGACTAGTTTACCCCAATTATAAACACATATGCTGGGTGTCAGTCTATATTGACAAGATTATCTCTATTGTAAAACACAATGCGGTCAGGATCCAGTCTGTAGTGACTAGTTTACCCCCATTATAAACACAACACTGTTGGGAGCCAGTTTATAGTGACTAGTTTACCACCATTATATTAAACACAACACTGTTGGGAGCCTGTTTATAGTGACTAGTTTACCTCATTATACACACAACACTGTTGGGGGCCAGTTTATAGTGACTAATTTACCCCCATTATAACAGTGACTAGGTTACCCTTGTCGTAAACAAAGCATAGTTGAATCAGTCTGTTTATAGTGACTAATTTACCCCCATTGTAACAGTGACTAGTTTACCCTTGTTGTAAACAAAGCATAGTTGAATCAGTCAGTTTATAGTGACTTAGCTTACCCCCATTATAACAGTGACTTGTTTACCCTTGTTGTAAACAAAGCATAGTTGAATCAGTCAGTTTATAGTGACTAGCTTACCACCATTATAACAGTGACTAGTTTACCCTTGTTGTAAACACAGCATAGTTGAATCAGTCAGTTTATAGTTACTAGCTTACCCCCATTATAACAGTGACTTGTTTACCCTTGTTGTAAACACAGCATAGTTGAATCAGTCAGTTTATAGTGACTAGCTTACCCCCATTATAACAGTGACTTGTTTACCCTTGTTGTAAACACAGCATAGTTGAATCAGTCAGTTTATAGTGACTAGCTTACCCCCATTATAACAGTGGCTAGTTTACCCTTGTTGTAAACAAAGCATAGTTGAATCAGTCAGTTTATAGTGACTAGCTTACCCCCATTATAACAGTGACTAGTTTACCCTTGTTGTAAACACAGCATAGTTGAATCAGTCAGTTTATAGTGACTAGCTTACCCCCATTATAACAGTGACTCGTTTACCCTTGTTGTAAACACAGCATAGTTGAATCAGTCAGTTTATAGTTACTAGCTTACCACCATCACCAACTTAGCGTGGATGAGAACCAGTCTATAATGACTAGTTTACACTCATTATAAATGCAATATGGACGTGAGCCAGTTTGTAGAGACTAGTTTACCCCTATTATAAATACAATGTTGGTAGTTCTCAGAAAGCACTAGAGTTTTGACGAAGAATCGGTGATATACATGTCAAACCCCACTTTATTAGTTATCACGTTGATAATACTCCCCTCTCTGGGTCTCCATCCCAGTCAGTATAATCCTCCTACAGCACTGTGGTGTGCCTTTCACCATCACATATGTGAAAGCCACCCTATATAAATATAATGCAATGTAACAGTGTTGGCATATGGTGTAGAATGCATATGGTGTAGAATGCATATGGTGTAGGTGTAGAATGCATATGGTGTAGAATGCATATGGTGTAGGTGTAGAATGCATATGGTGTAGAATGCATATGGTGTAGGTGTAGAATGCATATGGTGTAGAATGAATGGTTTTCGGAACAAATATTTCTCACCTCCATTTTCATGGCAATCATGATCACAAGTGGGTCGCCTTTCTGAACCTCCATCCCGGGGGTGACAGCCACCTTCTCAATGACACCTGGCATGGGTGCTACAGCATCGCCCAGGCTTGCACCAGCTGAGGTCGACGACATGAACTTAGGAATCGGTAGCTTTAGTTCGTGTTGACCCTCCTGCAGAAAAACAAGAACACATTTAGTTTGTGATATTTCATAACAAGTTAGACATTTCGTAAAAGTGTAATTGTGTAAATGGAATATATTGTTGCTGGCAAACTTACCGCATGGGCAATGATAGTTCTGAAAATTCAAAAGTTTTGGCAGACACTTCGTAAATATGGGTAACAAGCACCCAGCTGGTTTTAAACATCAGGCAGATACTGTCATTTGCTTGTAATGTAAGAGTCACGTTCCCATGTTTTTACATTTTAGTCAAGCGCTCTTACGCCGTAAAAAAAAGAAGACAGTTCAAACCGGGCAGTCACATGTCCTTGGGTCCATCTTGTTAAGGAGCCAGAGTAATCCACTGACAGTAAGGGTAGGGTATTCCTCAGAATCCTCTCCGTCTTTCTAGGACCATGTCTATCTTGCCTTTAAACAACATTTCACTCACTTTGTTAATAATGTATTAGCAACACAAGAAATCCGCGGATTCACATGTCTCGACAAATAAAAGATACAGTACAGCTCACGCGAAACCTACACTTTACTCAATTCGCCGAGTTTGGTCGTATCGAGTACCGCGCGGATCTACGTAGAGTGAGTGTTTGGACTCGGGGAATCCACGCGGTGAAAGTACTCCGAGTTACTCCGCGTAGAATCCAATTAACCATGAGTGCACACCTGTGGTGATTTATTATTGGGAAAAAATCTTAATTACCGACAACTTTTCAACTTGTCCGACAGCTCGCTTGAAAAAGCAATCAATCGCCAGAAAAAGTACAAACAATGTGACGCCGAGTGCATCTTTTCTGTGCAAAGTTGACACGACTGATAAATACAATGAATAAATTTCCAAACAAATACGTATTTCAAACTTTTATAATGCATTTAATCACAAGTTTTATTCGTTTCTGTTGTCCAAAAGTCACAGTCTTCAACCGACATAAATACCCATATTCCTTGGCCATGTATGTACCATTTAACTAGGCGGCACTAACAACGGGTTTATGACTCGGAATTCTTTAAAAAAAAATTCTGACTAAAGAACCCATCGATGCCAAATTTGAACCCAGGGTCACCATTTGAACAAACTTGGTAGAGGACCATAATCTTATAGTAAATACAAAATATTAAACTTCTGGCTCTTGCAGTTTCAGGGAAGATTTTTTCCCCCTATATATATGTCTATGTAAAACTGTTACCCCCGTGCCGCGTCCAAATTAGACACCAGGGTCACCATTTGAACAAACTTGGTAGAGGACCATAAGCTGATGCTACATGTAATACATGAGAGCTCTGTGCCATGTGGTTCCAGAGAACAAGATTTTTTTCAGTTTTTGCCTATACAAGCCTAAGTAAAACTGTGACCCCCAGGGTGGGGCCAAATGTGACCAATGGGTCACCATTTGAACAAACTTGGTAGAAGATCATAAGCTTATAGCAAATGCAAAATATTAAACCTCTGGCTCTTGCAGTTTCAGAGAAGAAGAATTTTTTAAGTTTTTCCCTATACATGTCTATGTAAAACATGTGACCCTTGGGGCGGGGTCAAATGTGACCCAAGGGTCACCATTTGAACAAACTTGGTAAAGGACCATAAGCTTATAGCAAATGCAAAATATTAAACCTCTGGCTGTTGCAGTTCCAGAGAAGAAGATTTTTTTCAGTTTTACCCTATACAAGCATTTATGTAAAACTGTGACCCCCGGGGCGGGGCCAGATGTGACCCCAGGGTCACCATTTGAACAAAATTGGTAAAGGACCATAAGCTTATAGCAACAGCAAAATATTAAACCTCTGGCTCTTGCAGTTTCAGAGAAGAAGATTTTTTAAGTTTTTCCCTATACATGTCTATGTAAAACATGTGACCCTTGGAGCGGGGCCAAATGTGACCCCAGGGTCACCATTTGAACAAACTTGGTAAAGGACCATAAGCTTATAATAAATGTAAAATATCAAACCTCTGGCTCTTGTAGTTTCCGAGAAGAAGATTTTTAAAAAAAAAATCCTATATAAGTCTATGTAAAACTGTGACCCTCGGGGCGGGGACAAATTTTACCCCAGGGTCACCATCTGAACAAACTTAGTAGAGGACCATAAGCTGATGCAATGTAATACATGAGAGCTCTGTGCCATGTGGTTTCAGAGAAGATTTTTTTTTAGTTTTTCCCTATACAAGCCTTTGTAAAACTGTGACCCCCGGCGTGGGGCCAAATGTGACCCCTGAGTCACCATTTGAACAAACTTGGTAGAGGACTACAAGCTTATAGCAAAAGCAAAATATTAAACCTCTGGCTCTTGCAGTTTCAGAGAAGAAGATTTTTTAAGTTTTTCCCTATACATGTCTATGTAAAACATGTGACCCTTGGGGCGGGGCCAAATGTGATCCGAGGGTCACCATTTGAACAAACTTGGTAAAGGACCATAAGCTTATAGTAAATGTAAAATATCAAACCTCTGGCTGTTGTAGTTTCCGAGAAGAAGATTTTTTAAAAACAAATCCTATATAAGTCTATGTAAAACTGTGACCCCCGGGGCGGGGACAAATTTGACCCCAGGGTCACCATTTGAACAAACTTAGTAGAGGACCATAAGCTGATGCTATATGTAATACATGAGAGCTCTGTGTCTTGTGGTTTCAGAGAAGATTTTTTAAAGTTTTTTCCTATATGTCTAAATGAAAAACATGCAAAACCTCAATATACAAACTTTGGACCCCCGGGGCACGGCCATTTTTTGACCCCGGGGACTTTATTTGAACAAACTTGATAGTCTAGGCGTTGGCAATCATTTTAAAAGAAAAACTGTTGAAATCTGTCCAGCGATTCTGGATAAGAAGATTTTTTAAGGTTTCGACCATATATGGTAATGGCAGCCATCTTGGATGTAGCGATGACCTAATTTTAAACAAGAGGCCCAAGAGGGCCTGTGGACGCTCTACTGGCTAACATGGCTCTTATAACATCATTGAAGTGAGTGACTGCCATTTAAGTTTTTTTCAAAGTTTCGGGCAAAAAACAGCTTTTTAACTAAATCAAGGGCCATAACTAAAGAATCTGGTAAAGTTTGGTAAAAGATCAGATGAAAAATGAAGGCCCAACCGTATTAACGAGGCAACATATAGCATGTTTAACTAAATCAAGAACACCTCTGTTACTGGTCCGACTGGTCGAACATAGAACTAAAAAAAAAAAAAAAAAAAAAAAAAAATTAAAAAAAAGAAGAAGATATTTAAAAATAAATAAATAAAAAAAATAAAAATAAAAATAAATATTAAAAAAAAAATCAAAAAAAAATCAAATAAATTAAAAAAAATTAAAAAAAAAAAAATTCAATCAAAAATAAAAAAATAATTAAAAAAAAATATATTAAAAAAAAAATAATTAAAAAAAAAAACCCTATACATGTCTATGTAAAACATGTGACCCTTGGGGCGGGGTCAAATATGACCCGAGGGTTACCATTTGAACAAACTTGGTAAAGGACCATAAACTTATAGCAAATGCAAAATATTAAACCTCTGGCTCTTGCAGTTCCAGAGAAGAAGATTTTTTTCAGTTTTTCACTATACAAGCATTTATGTAAAACTGTGACCCCCGGGGCGGGGCCAGATGTGACCCCATGTCCCCATTTGAACAAAATTGGTAAAGGACCATAAGCTTATAGCAACAGCAAAATATTAAACCTCTGGCTCTTGCAGTTTCAGAGAAGAAGATTTTTTAAGTTTTTCCCTATACATGTCTATGTAAAACATGTGACCCTTGGGGCGGGGCCAAATGTGACCCCAGGGTCACCATTTGAACAAACTTGGTAAAGGACCATAAGCTTTTAGCAAATGCAAAATATTAAACCTCTGGCTCTTGCAGTTCCAGAGAAGAATTTTTTTTTCAGTTTTTCCCTATACAAGCATTTATGTAAAACTGTGATTCCCCGGGGCGGGGCCAGATGTGACCCCAGGGTCCCCATTGAACAAAATAGGTAAAGGACCATAAGCTTATAGCAACAGCAAAATATTAAACCTCTGGCTCTTGCAGTTTCAGAGAAGAAGATTTTTTAAGTTTTTCCCTATACATGTCTATGTAAAACATGTGACCCTTGGGGCGGGACCAAATGTGACCCCAGGGTCACTATTTGAACAAACTTGGTAAAGGACCATAAGCTTATAATAAATGTAACATATCAAACCTCTGACTCTTGTAGTTGGCGAGAAGAAGATTTTAAAAAAAAAATCTTATATAAGTCTATGTAAAACTGTGACCCTCGGGGCGGGGACAAATTTGACCCCCGGGTCACCATTTGAACAAACTTAGTAGAGGACCATAAGCTGAAGCTACATGTATTACATGAGAGCTCTGTGCCATGTGGTTCCAGAGAAGAAGATTTTTTTCAGTTTTTCCCTATACAAGCCTATGTAAAACTGTGACACCCGGGGTGGGGCCAAATGTGACCCCTGGGTCACCATTTGAACAAACTTGATAGAGGGCCACAAGCTTATAGCAAATGCAAAATATTAAACCTCTGGCTCTTGCAGTTTCGGAGAAGAAGATTTTTTAAGTTTTTCCCTATACATGTCTATGTAAAACATGTGACCCTTGGGGCGGGGCCAAATGTGACCCCAGGGTCACCATTTGAACAAACTTGGTAAAGGACCATAAGCTTATAGTAAATGCAAAGTATCAAACCTCTGGCTGTTGTAGTTTCCGAGAAGAAGATTTTTTAGAAAAAAATCCTATATAAGTCTATGTAAAACTGTGACCCCCGGGGCGGGGACAAATTTGACCCCAGGGTCACCATTTGAACAAACATAGTAGAGGACCATAAGCTGATGCTACATGTAATACATGAGAGATATGTGCCTTGCGGTTTCAGAGAAGAAGATTTTTTAAAGTTTTTTCCTATATGTCTATATGAAAAACATGCAAAACCTCAATATACAAACTTTGGACCCCCGGGGCACGGCCATTTTTGACCCCGGGGACTTTATTTGAACAAACTTAATAGTCTGGGCGTTGGCGATCATTTTAAAAGAATAACTGTTGAAATCTGTCCAGCGGTTCTGGAGAAGAAGATTTTTTAAGGTTTCGACCATATATGGTAATGGCAGCCATCTTGGATGTAGCGCTGACCTAATTTTAACAAATCTAAAAAGCATTCATCTAAGGATCATCCAGGTGAAGTTTGGTCAAAATTAGCCAAGCGGTTTCTGAGGAGAAGTCGTTTGAAGAAAAGTTAACGGACGACAGACGACAGACAGACGACAGACGGACGACGGACGACGGACGACGGACAACACACCATCCCATAAGCTCTGCTGGCCGTTGGCCAGTAGAGCTAAAAATCTAAAAAGCATTCATCTAAGGATCATCCATGTGAAGTTTGGTCAAAATTAGCCAAGCGGTTTCTGAGGAGAATCAGGTCCAAAAAGTAGGTCAAGGTCATAGATGAAATCCATGTGTCCAAAAAGATGTACTGCCCAAGACACATCTATGTCAAAATAGAATGTTTTGTCTTCCAAAGTTTAAGCTATAAACTAGGTTTAAAGCAAGTTCATGAGAAAGTGATGTAAATGTAACAATTAAAGTTTTCTGCCCTTTGTTTAGATGGTGAAGGTCAAATCCACATTTGCTTTTTATCACATTGCAATGTACCACTCAAGATAAAACTATAAGCAAGTTTGAAAGGTCTTAATGCATACAGTTTGCTAGAAAGTGACCTAAACGCAATAGTTGAAGGTAACAATTACAAGGTTATCTGCCCTTTGCTTGGAGGGTCAAGGTCACATCCACATTTGCTTTGTCACGTTGCGATGTACCACCCAAAATACAACTGTAAACAAAGTTTGAATGGTGTAGTGCATACAGTTTGCGAGAAAGTGACCTAAACGCAAATATTGAAGGTAAAAATTATTAAGTTATCTGCCCCTTGCTTTAAGGATCAAGGTCACATCCACATTTGCTTTGTCACGGTGCAATGTACCACTCAAGATACAACTATAAGTTTGAAAGGTGTACTGTATACAGTTTGCGAGAAATTGACCTCAGCGCAAAAGTTGAAGGTTAACATTATTAAGTTATCTGCCCTTTGCTTGGAGGGTCAAGGTTACTTCCACATTTGCTTTGTCATGTTGCAATGTATCACACAAGATACAACTATAAGCGAAGTTTGAAAGGTATAGTGCATACAATTTGTGAAAAAGTGACCTAAACGCAAAAGTTGAACGTAAAAATTATTAAGTTATCTGCCCTTTGCTTGGAGGGTCAAGGTCACTTCCACATTTACTTTGTCACGTTGCCATGTACCACCCAAGATACAACTATAAGCAAAGTTTGAAAGGTCTAGTGCATACAGTTAGTGAGAAAATGACCTAAATGCAAATGTTGACGGCAAAAATTATTACGTTATCTTCCCTTTGCTTGGAGGGTCAAGGTCACTTCCAAATTTGCTTTGTCACGTTGCAATGTACCACCCAAGATACAACTATAAGCAAAGTTTCAAAGGTCTAGTGCATACAATTTGTGAAAAAGTGATCTAAACGCAAAAATTGAACGTAAAAATTATTATCTGCCCTTTGCTTGGAGGGTCAACGTCACTTCCAAATTTGCTTTGTCACGTTGTGATGTACACACAAGATACAACTATAAGCAAAGTTTGAAAGGTCTAGTGCATACAGTTTGTAAGAAAATGACCTAAACGCAAAACTTGAATGTTGACGTCTTCGCCTTACCACCGCCAGAAAAGCAACACCTATGTCTCTTTTTCCTTCGAAAAGGCGAGACAAAAACAACTTCACTAATTAGCCTATTGCACTAACAGCTAAACACACTCTCTAGTAAATGTAGTTCAATAAATGTAGTTCAAGCACATTGCACAAACTAGGCCTCCCAAATGGATAGGATCTAGATCTTTTAACATTTAAATGCACTGACGTGCACAGATGAATAGGTTACTCCTACGAAGTTCATTCAGGATATATAGATAGATACATAAAACAAAACATCTAACTAGTGTACATTGCTTGTACTGTGAAACCCACAGTCATACATAATTATACTTGTTTTGCTTATGAAAAGAAGGAAATATAAGCCAACTCACAGCGGTGAATATGTGGACAGAATGGCCTATCAATACAACAGAAGACGTTGTTTTGATGCCATCGATCACAGTTACAACATTGGTTCTCTCCCCTGTTTGTTCCAGTTTGGCTGACACCGTGTGGCTGTGTCCATCAAAGTTCACAGTATATGTGTCATCAGTGTTGGTGATAATTTCTATTTTTAATTCTGTTAATTAAAAAGAATATTATTTAAAGCATTCTTTATTGACGTTCCCATTACGTGGTCCCGCCTTAATTCTGTTAAGCGATGGGAAAGCTTATTAACAGGGTTTTATAATGGATATTTCGACAATAAAATATGTTTAAAAACATTTTTTACTTAAAAAAAAAAGTGATATCTTGTTTAAAATTATCTATTAAATGTTTTAATTTTACAATCTGCAAATTTTTAAGCCAAAATTAAGGTTATATTTCATACCCCAGCCAACCCCGTTTTTGCTTCTTGGAGAAGGGGTTGGATGGAGTATGAAAGTTAATACTCCGAATACGTAATGCAATGGCTATGTAAAAGCAGTACAATATAATAAATATTCCAGTGGTTAGCATACTGGATTAGTCAGTGAAGGGTCAAAGTTTTGTTCAATGTCTCAAGAAGACATTTAAATTAATTGATTCCAAAGAACTTGCTTTGTTTAGTATTGGAAATCGAAAGTAAACAACCATGCAACAAACTAGATTTAAAAATAAATGTGTTCAAATATTTTACAGAAATTATTCAACAAACTTGCATATTGGAAATTTAAAAGAATTTAAAAACTGAATAAAAGTAGTTTAACTCGACAGAGACATGTGCAGGATTGATTTTCATAAAATATTGACAATTGCTGAACAATTGCTCCGTTACAAAATCACAATCTTTTCAAGTCACACAAATATTTGATACACATATTGTTAAACATAATTTCTGTTACTACTATACTATATCCGTATCTTTAACATAAATTCTTTGCCAATTTATCTATTCCAAATTTTGAGTTCTTCTGGTCTCAATTTACAAAGTTTACAGAAAATTTGAAAAATCAGATTGCAGTATATCAAATGTACAGTCAGTAAGATTTGAAAAGGCTGTCCAATCAGTGATGCAAATACCTACACAATTGATCTTAAAGGGTCACAAGGCAATCTTGATTTTTTAAAAACTGACGGCATCCCGTTTGTTTTTCTACATAACTTGCATTTGTTCAGTCATTAATAGTAATTAAAAGAATAGTATGCAGCAAATTGTTTTTGCATATTATTAACTGTTGATAATATTGCATCATTAATATATATAAACCTTTGGTAGAATAAGACGAACAGATGAAAACTCAAAATTTTATTTAATTATATGCAAGCAGGTTTAAAGTCAAAATGATAATAGATAAATAAATTGATAAACATTTCAAGATTGCCATTTGTCCCTTTAAATGGGCCAGAATATGTTTACATAAAATTCACACCATTATCAAGTCTATGGCCTCCTAATCCCCCACTGAAATATAAACTACAATATGAAATGTCACTGTAAGGATCAAATGACCCAAAGTGACCTTTGACCTCTAAGTGTGACCTTGACCTTGGAGCCACAGACCTGGATTTTGTGCACGACACATCGTCTTGTTGTGGTGAGCACTTGTGCCAAGTTATTTGAAAATCTGTCCAAGAATGTCAGAGTTATTAACCGGACACAATTGTACAGACGGACGAACGGACGGACGGTGCGACTACTATATGCCACCCTTCGGGGGCATAAAAACAACATACTGATCTTGGAACGAGAACTCATCTTGTAAACAGAAAATAGAAGTTTAGGGCTAATCCATTAAAACATACCCGGGACCCGGGAAGGCAATTTAAAAAACATCTATGGGTGAACCCTATTTTCCAAAATTTGGTTCTTTAAACTCTATTTTGCATCCATGGGTGGGTGTTTAATTTCAAAAGTGCCATCCTGGGGTCCCAGGTATGTTTTGATTGAAAAGCCCTAAAATAACATGGGCCATAATTGTGAAAAAGTCATGTATCATCATGTAAAAACTGTGGGAAGAGTCTCACAAAATACATTTAGAAGTTAAAGGGAAATAACTCGGACAATATTTATTTGACCATTACATCAAAATGGATATGTGCATCTTGCATGATTTTTTTTTTTAAAGTTTCTGCCAAGGAAGGGTTGCAGAAGTTAGACACAAAAGATATTATAAAATTCAAAGAACAATGGGTAATATTCATTGATCATTGACATTTATTGATCATAAGGTTGAAGCTTTACGGGCAGATTGACATGATAACCATTCAAACCTAATCATCCTGTAGGGTTTGAAAATACTCCATCAAAATCAGTGGGAGGAGTTAAGTCACACAAATTTTTTGTTAAAAAATGGTTTGACAAACAAGCCTACACTATATTCCCCCTCAGACCCAGAGCCCCCTCACACCATGTGGTGGGTGGCAAGGTCTGAAAACTAGATTAGAAGATTTTTTAATACAAAACTAATGGGATAATCTGAAATAGACGTAATGATGCATCTTCTTTTTTTAAACTAAGCATATTGCAAACCTCACTTTTACTGTGTATTAGAATAACATACAAGATAAAAAATTATTATAAGTTTCAATTAATGTGATTACCAGTAAAGTGCTTTTAAGTTCTAATTATATCTAATTCCAGTGGAATTTCACAACATGGGACATATCCCTTAAACATTGATTATACCTTTTTCTCCATCCATCAACGAGATCCATCGTGTGGGGTTCTGGTTCACTCTGGATGCCGAACACAGCCAGAATGGGGAGTAGGGATCTGAAATGAGGACTTTAACATTTTTGGGAGGCATATTATTGAATAATTACAGGGCCTCAGGGAAGATTAGTAACTGGGCTACCCTCTTAAAATAAAGTCTTCAATTCAATTCAATAATTGACACAGGTGACCTGAAAAGTAGGTGCAACACCAAAATGCCTGGATTTACTCCAGATGCTGAACACAGCCAAAATACAGTCATTATTTTGGATAAACTATACTACCGGTATATTCACATTCCACATTCATGAGAGAGTGGTAGTAAGAATGTTCACCCTGAGGATATGATTATCGCCCAAGATGTTTTATGTGAGGTATAATATTATATAAATATTG